>JAAAKG020157446.1:0-30005 GCA_010014905.2 Druon quercuslanigerum | reverse complement strand
GCAGGAAAGGACACGATAAAGCCAAAAAAAATACGGGAAGATTGAGCGGGGAGGGGGGGGGGGGGGGGAGAGGGAGGCAATTAGTTTCAACGGAGAGTCATAGCTGATTGGTGTTTTACGCTAAGAAGGTCACCAACCTTCACCAGCGTTGTTAGATGAGAGTTCATATGGTCTTATTTATTTATATATATCATTTATTTATATCAATATAAATATAAACAAATATAAAGTTATAAAAATTATTGAATGAAAAAATGTAATTTTTGATTTTCCATTATTTTTTTATGCTGTCAAAATTTGAATTTTCGATTTTTCCAAAAAATTAAAAAAATTATTACGATAAACTTCTAGGGCATTCAAAAAGCAAATTTTTTCTGGTCTTACATTTTATCATACCATGCGCACTTCAGCTAAAAACTGTTCATTTTCATGTGTTTTTTGGGATTTTATTAATGCTATAACTCTGACAATTTTTGGTTTTATTAAAGAAAGTCATTAGGATAAATTGTTCGTATTTTTAAATACAATAAATATCCGTACAGAAAATTTTTTATTCTTGTCAAAAAGTTTTCGCAAAAATATTCAAAATGCGCTCACTATTTGAGTTTTTATCCAAAGGGCGGGCTAAAAAAACTAAAAATCCACAGATACACTGACTAACGAACGGACAGACCGACAGATACATTCGCAACAACCTGTTTTTCGGATTCAGGGGGTCTCAAAACGTGGACATTTGACCAAAACTGGGGAGTCAAATCTTACACAAATCTAATACCTTCTCTGATGAGAATGTAAAAATCTATTTTTCTGATACATAAAATAATAAGTTTTATTAATAATTATACTAATGATATTTTTTATTGAAAATGTTTTAGACATCAAAGCTCTATAGCTTAATGTCTTCTTAGTAAATTAAAATAAAACTTACATTTCTTTATTAACATTATGTTGAAAAACATGGCTAATTCTCATATTCCTTACCGTTTTATTAACATCGCTTTATTTTTAAAGACAATCACCTGTTATATAAATTTTTTAATTTAACTTGGCGAAATTTTTTTACCAAGTTTTGACCAAACAATTAAATTTTTAAGCACTTATATCTTCATTTAGAAGAATTAATTTTCAAAAAAAATAAAACATTTCACGAAGCAATTTGAATTTCTGTCTTACAGTTGAATTTTCTACGAAATTTTTGAATTTTCAAGTCAGAGAGACGTGTTCTCTACAAACCATTTAAAATTTCAGCAAAAGATATGAAATTTTTGATACTTGAACCAAAAATGAATTTAATTTTAAATCAAAAACAGTTCAATATAACCAAAAAATTACAATTTTTAACAAAATTCTTGCATCCTTAACGAGCACAGATTAATTTTTAACCAAACAGATGGATTTTAAAATAGGAAAAAATATTTTCTACTAAAAAGACGAATCTTTAACAAAATTCATATATTTTCTGCCAAATAATACAAATTCAAATTAATAAGATTAATTTTCTACCAGAAAATATCATTTTTTAAGAAAGTAAAAGAATTTTTAACCAAAAAAGATCCAAACAAAATTTTATAAATTATTTTTTTTTAAACGAGTTTTTTATAAAATAGTTATATTTTTAACCAGAGAGAGGAGTCATTATCCAAAAAGTTTAATTTTTTATGAAAAAGGCGAGCTTTCAACAAAATAAATAATATTCCAACCAAATAGTTGATTTTTTAATTCAAAAAGATTAAGTTTGAACCAAAAATGGAATAATTTTATTTTTAATAAAACCTAATAATTTTTAACAAAACGTGTGTTTATAACAAATAAGTTTATTTTTAACCAAATAAATAAATATTAAAAGAGAAAAAGTAATTTTTAACACCAACGAAGTATAATAGTTTATATTTCCATCAGAAATTATTTTATTTTAAATAAAAAAGAGTTAGATTCACTTTAAAAACACGAATGTCCAAGAAAATAGTTCAATTCTAAATCAAAGCAGATCAACTTTTAACCGGAAAGTTTCATTTTTTATACAAAAAAATGAACATTTATCAGCAAATGAAGAAAAACTGTTATAAAAGATATTGAATTTTTAAGCTAGAAAGACAAACTTTCTTTAAAGTAGTTAAGTTTTAAATTCTAAAATATGAACTTTGAACAAAAAAGTTAATTTTTAACAAAATTGTTGAAACAAATTTAAAATAATTGAATTTTCAGCCCAAAAAGGCGAGATAAAAAAAATTGTAATAAAAAAGCTACATTTTTAAGAAAAAATTGAAAAACACGCCTTCTGCACTTTATGGATGACACTTAAACTTCAACTTAAGTTTATTGAACATCTCCTGACTGCTTCATGTGTTCTATAAAATTTCTTGGCTTTCCTTTGCCAGTTTTTTGTTCCTTGACTTCAGAATTGTATGAATAGTAGAAATCCTGTTAATTACAGAATTAGTAAATTAATAGAGGCAGTTTTTTACTTCCTTGGGGTTTCAATTAGAATGCTTCAATGTAAAGGTCTGGAAAATATAATAAATGATTTTAAATTGAAATAAATAATGAAATAGCTACATCGTATTTTATACCTTTTTATTTTAATTGAAATTATAATTTTATTCGATCTCAACTAGAACAGACTAATTTATAATCATACACTTGCATTTTTAAAAGAAAAATTACTTTATTGCAAAGAAGATGATTTTTTAAGAAAATACAGGAATTCACAACTAAAAAAGATCAATTTTTAAACAAAAATCGAAAAGTTTAGATTTCAGTTCAAAAAAATTTCAGCAAAAAAAACTTACTGCTAAAGTTTTGAATTTTTTTGCAGAAGAGTTGTATTTTCCATTCGATGATGTCAAGTTTCAACGAAAGGTTTAATTTTCAGCAATCATAAATTAATGTTTAACCAGACTTTTGAGAAGACGCATGTATTCTTATGTATTTTGTTTCGCTGAATCCGAATCTGAGGTAAAAATAGAACCTTGCACGATTGGTTTCCTACATAAACTCAAAAATCGTATTTTTGACTATATGATGGTGGAACGTGGTTTTAATGTAGATTTTAAGCTGCTGAATTCATATACAGCGTTAGTCTATTGATGTTATTAGCAAATCTGGAAGATAACCTTGAATCAAAACTATCTATATGGTACAAGAGCTTGAATATGATAATCTTTAGACGTAAAGGAAGCTAAACTAAGGAAGCTAAATAGATCAGGAAAGTGTGGCGACAAATAGCTTACAAGACATGGATTTTGAAGAGTAGAAGTGGAGTGAGAGACGCCTGAAATGAAAGATCTTGAAATATAATGGGCCTGCATCAAGATCATTACATGATGACTTTGTAAAGCTCTTCGCCTGGGCTGCTTGCTAGAGAGTAGTGTTATGTCGAAGTAGTGTTACCTAACAAACTTGGCTTTTAAATAAACAGCACGGGAATTCTATATTAATATACAAATCTGTAATCCCTCTGCTCCCTTATACAATCTGGTCTACCCTCCTTTCTCACTTAGCTCATATAAACTCTTTGACCACAAAATAATGAGACTAGAGCCGAGTTAGTCGCGCGTACCCCGAAAGGGATTTGAATTAATGATAAAAATGAGCTTGGAAAGCTGAATAGGTTGCTTATAAATTGATGTTAAATTTCCAATGCACATTTTTGTATATTTTGAACTACACACGCCTAAATTCGGAATACACAAAGTATATCGTACGTAACAACATTTCAAGCCCTGGAGAAATTATAAAATACTATGTTTGTAGAATGACAGTAAGAATTTATAAATTCAGGTAAGAACCTAATAAATACGACATTAAGCACAAGTTTGCGTTTGTATATTACGTGAGAAATGCTTCTAGACGCGCACCCTCCCGTTTCATGTAAGACAGCATAAGAAAATCCTTCAGCTCCCTCCGCCGAACCCAAAATACTTACGTAATTTATGGATTGCCCCTGAAGAGAAAAGTCAAGAAATTGTGAATACTCGTCCAAGGTTCGATCCCAAGCACAGATACTATTTTTTATCGTATTTTTTATTTCTCTCCGAATAAAAATAAAAGCATTATATAACAGTTGGTGATAAATCCGTGGAATTTCAATGCGTTTGCCGAAAGGGTACAAGAGTTTCCGTTTTCTCATAGTCGAGGGCTCATCCGCGAATTACCATTTCAGATTTTATTGCACCTGGTCCAGTAGAAAAGCGGCATCTCTCTATTATCGCGGGCGTCATTTCGCTGGTTTGAAATGGTTGGAATTTAGTGCGCATTTGATTTACGAGGACGTTACACCTGAATATACCTGCGTATACGCGGCACGTCTCACCGCTCACAGACCATTAAATCCGCTGGTCCTCATCATAATCCTTCATTTCTCTCAATATCTTTCTTGATAACCCCCTCCTATCCTTCTCATCCTTGTCTGTAAAATTTCTCTTTTATCTCTTATTTTATTATCCTTTTTTGGATCGTAATAAAGATTTAAATTAATCAATCAAATTTTACGTCTCGAATTACTGAGAGAAATAAAAATTATGACTATAATATAGAGCTTTGAATAGTTAAGATTCTTAAAATAAATTTGGTATTTTCGCCGCCATAGAATTATATGCTTTTGCTGAATAATTGATTATTTACAATATTTTTAAATTCAATCTTTTTTAAATACGTCTTGAAAAGAAGTATAAGCCAATTTAAATTTGGCGCCATAATGAAATTATAATCGAGGTTATGTTACTAAATGGTTACGTCATTTGGCTGTGAAACTGAAATTGCGGAGTTCCTATTCTTAGTATATAAATACTTTAAGATTGCTCTATTTTAAAAATTTGTAAAGTTTTAAAAAAAAATAATAAATTATTTTAATGGTTGTTACGGTTTTAGGAAAATTTGACGAGTCAGAGGATAAATTAAAGTTGAAGTAATTTTGGTTATCATATTAAAGTTTCGAAAGTTTTGTTAAAAAGTCACTCATTTTGGTTGCAACTTCTTCTTTTTGGTTAAAAGTCATAACTGACCATTCGAAAATTCCTCTTTTCTGATTGGATTCAACTCTTTTTACTTTAACCTAAGATGTTTTTGGTTGAAATACTACCTATCATATTTTTTTAGAGAGAATTTGTCCTTATTTCGTTGAAAATTCAACTACTTAGATCACAATGGAACCGTTTTTGTTGACAGCGAATTTTTGTTTGTAAATGATTCATCATTTTGATTGAAATACTCTATCTTGCTGTTCAAAATGTAACTATTTTACAGGAAATGATTTTTGTTTTGAGAACTAATTTTTCAAATTGAAAATTCAAATATTTCATGATTAATTCAAAATTAATCTTCTTTAGTAGAAAAATTCTATATTTTATCGAAATTGCGTTTTTTGTTGTACTAAAAATGTAACTATTTTATTTTAAATTAAAACTGTATGTTGGGGGGGGGGGGTGTGAATTTAACTGTTTTTTGAAAATCCATCTTTTCTAGCAGAAAAGTAATCTCATTATTTCAACCTTCACCTATACCTATACGGCAGAGTTTCTTTTTTTTCTTTTTTTAATTGAAAATGTAACTATTTTGTTGAAAATTTACCGTATTTAATTTTGACCCTGGAGTTAGATCTTCGGAGAATTGAAGCCGCGCTGCTGGTATGGGTGGAAGGAGCTGCGGGGGAAGTGCGCTTTGCACTCAGGCGTGACAAAAAAGGATCTTTGAGGTAAGAAACTGTACCCTAACGGCCTACATATGTAACTGCGTCATATCTTTGAAACAATTCGCTCGTAGCGAGATGCGCACGCGAATAAGCACGATGGTGAGCTCACGTCACGCAGCAGTGTGCCTCCGATGTCATTGGCCAATTGAAGCCGATAGGGCTGATCGGATTATTTCGTTCGATCGAATGAGCTTGTGTTAGACATTAACAGCAGCGCTATCTAACACGCGAATATGTATATATCATAAAGTAGTATTTCGAAGTTATTGGAGAAATTTAAATGAAAAAGAGCAGTGAATTAATATTTTATTTATATTTAATTTTCTTCTGAATTGATAGACATAGAGAAATTGTCAAGTGTTGAAGAGAGAATTGTAAAAACTGTGTTTTTCGTGGACAGTTAATCGAATATTTATAAAAGTAAGTGATTTTCTGTTAATGACTTCTTACTATGTCTGCTTATGAAACTCCGTTATGCGCATTATGCGCTATACGTGAGAGTGTGTTCTTCCCACTGTATTGTTCAAGGTGTCTTGTTGAAAAAAGTGATGTGCTGTAGGATGCTGCTCTCTTCGAAATGGCTTTTTCAAGCGAAAAACAGACCGATTATTCAAACGAAAGCTCTCCTTTTAAACAAAATGCTCAACGGCACGCCAACTTCTAAATTACGTTAGCAGGAAGCACATTTATAATAACATGTAACAACAAACTTTCTTGCTCATTTCCCTTAAATATTTAGTTTACCGTTCTGTCCGTATTACAAAAAACAATTGTCAAAATATTTTTTATCACGCCCTTAAATTCACCGGAAATGGTTCATACACGCCTGACTGTTTACGTTCGAAGTCCCCTGTGTTAGGTCCACTCTCATTCTCAAGGTCGGCACTTATCTCTAGGGTTCACTGCATTTAGCTGGAAAGTCATCTATTTTACGTAATTTGTGGAAGACCTCTTATAAACTTCTGTGTGAGTGCCATCACTAAAAGTGATTAAATATATTTAGTGACAAACATTTTTTTCCATTAACATAATTGATCTCCTAGGTGTAAGGTTGTTTTTGTATATAAAAAACTTGGAATGGTCAGGGATTTAAAATGACTATTTTTTTCACCTATAATGATAAAGAAAGAAAGAAATGTTCTGTCTTGCAAATATTTTTCAAACAAAGAGGTAATATAGCGAAAAAAAAGCTTCGAGATGATGATACCGATACAAAGGGTGTCAGAGTGGAGTGAAATAGAATCGTGAAAAGGGGGTAAACGTAGTGGAAGATGAAAAGTGGAAGAAGGATGAAAATGTAGAAAAGGTAGTGGAATGAAGGAGAAAAAAAAGACAAACATATAAGAGGTGGAAATAGAGTAAAAGTGTGTAAGAGAGAGAAAAGGGGAAGGGGTTGGGGAAGGGCTCGAAGTGGTTGGTTGGGAGGAATATTGCCTGAAGCTTTATGACTTTTGGACGACACAGACTTTTACGATTATTAATCCCTATATTTTCCATAGATCTGTTTCGACTTTTTATTCTCGTCCAATGTAGCCTATTCTTTTCTTTACTGTATTTTCCATGCGTAACATACGCATAAGTGATGCAGGATTGTGTGTACTCAGTAAGCGATCCTTTTTTATCTCTTGAATTTTGTCTCGTGCTCAATTTACGAATAAAAATATCGAAAGATAAGATATGTAATAAATTTAAAAAAGGGGTTAAAGTATTATTAAAAATAAGGTTTTTTAAAAATATAACATATAATTTAAGTAAGTAGAAGAAGGAAATAGATATATTTTCTAAAATCTGAAGCAATTATTCAAAACCCTTTTGCGAAAAGAGAATACATTTTTAAATTCTTTTGAATCCCGGAGTGACTTATCATGTAATAGTATTATTTTTATTATTTTTATCATTTTTATATTTAAAAATTGCTCGTGTTCCATTGTTTAAAGCGAAATATAAATAAATTTATAAGAATTAAAAAAAAATCTATTTCTTTAAATTGATAACACCTAAAAGTAGCTGCCAGATTTTTGTAAACGTTCATTCATCACAAATCGTAACATATTAAACCTGTATTCTTCCAGATGTCACGTATGATAAATTGCTTTCATTTTTCACGATTTCATTTCCATTCTTTGCTTATATTAGACACGTGATCGAAAAACTATTTTATGGTAATATGGAAAAATGGGAAATTGTAAAATAAATAAAAAAGGGATCGTCTAGATATGCACAAGATAACTAGTTCGATGCTTAAAAAATTCTTGTATTAATAAAAATTTCTCCCTCGTATTCCTTTCTTTTCAAATTTCCTTTTCCCCTTTTGAAAAGTTCATAAACTTTAAATATGGGCATAAAATTTCCAACTGTGGTTTGATAAGAACATTAATAAAATAAAGCAATCTTGCGCAAAAGTCGATGAACGTGAAAAGCGGTAAATCTTTAATAAAGCGGCGAAGCATGGGAAAAAGTAGTGAGGGAAAATACGATAAAGAAATTCTGAGATAGAGGGTGAGGAATTTTTATTAAAAGACATTCACAATACATTTGTAGCAATTCCTAGGTAGTTTTCCAAACAAAAGAGAGAAGAATTTTTTTCTCCTTTCAGAGTTGGATTTACATTTTTCAGGATTCCCTATTTTCCAATGCAATATTGCTTTTAAATTTAATCATATTATTACTATAAAATAAAGCAATTGTTTAAAAAAATAATATTGCTCAAAATAAAAGGAATCAGTAATGAAAGAAAACACCAAGAAAATCTCTTAGCAATTTTCATTTTCTGAAAGTAAATTTCTGTGCCGGAAAGTAGAAATAATATTCCCTGAGAAGCTCAAGATGTAACTCCCAGCACTTTTCACTTAAAAGTACTTCAGAGAGCAATCGCGAGAAAATTTAAATATAGCAGTTTTTAATATACTTAAAAACTTTTCTTTCCGGCAAATTAGAAAAAATATTATATAATTTTTTATACTGGGAAACTTCAAAGCCCAGGAGTATTTAATTATATATTCATCTTATATATTTTCGCATGGAAAAGGAAGTTCTTTCTACAAAATTATCATGTCAGAGGGTTTAAAAGTTAAAGTCGAAATCTATGAAGTTACAACTAAATTTTAGTATTAATTCATATGTTTACTTAAATTCATATCAACGTTATACTTGAATCCAGATGTATTTTTTCTTAATTTAAGTTCATCTGTAAATTCAAGTTAATCAAATATTGATTTTGATTTAAGTAAATCATATCTAAATTTTGAAATTGATTTATGTATATAAATGTATATATTATTTCTGTTAAATTTATATGTACCATTTTGATGAATTCTTTATTCTTAGTTGATAAAAAATTCTTTCAGAGGATGAGAAAAACTTTTTCATTACAATTCATGAATGCTAATTCTGTTGGGTCTTGCCTTTATTAAAAATGAAATAAGAATATAAAAATCAGGGAAAATTTTTTATGAGATCGAAATAAATAGAAAATATTAAAGAAGATTTTGTCAAATTAGAAGAGTTTATTTATTTTCACTTTATATTATAAAGCAAATATAAATTTTTTTATAAATTAGCTAATACATTATAAATCTAAAAATATTTCATTTTATAGCAGTAAAGGAGATAACTCGTTAACGTGGGTTACATAAGAATCGATATGAGAAATACATCATGTCGGACTAATAATGACTGTTTCCACTGGATGATTGTCCAGTCACGTTTCTCGTAATATCTTTTCTTTCAGTAACCAACTTGAAATTCTGTAGCAAATATTGCTTAATCATTCAGGTCTATTGATGATAATTTAATTATGAAATGGTAATATGTCATCACTATTGAAATATAAATTAATAATTGTTATAGCAATTAATAATTAGTAATCAGTGTCATGCTTTCCAGTCCAATATAAAATAAACAGATTAATTAAAGTACATAGAATAGGTTAAATTTTTATTAATAAAATTAAAAATTAAAAGAGTTACAAAGAAAAATAATTTAAGAAATAATGTTGACATTAAAAATGTTTTCAGATAAATTCAAAAACATTAGTAATCTATAATGTTTCGCTTTTATGTAATTTATGTACGGTCCTTGTAAAGAAACATCTAAAGATTTTTTTCTTGGACTTCACTTTTAAAATAAAATCTGACCTATCATTAAAAATTAGAAGTCACATAATATTTATTTTTCCTCTTTGAAAAGTTTTTAAAACTACAGTAGCCTTTATATCTAAATGCATATATGTAGTAAGTACAATCGTTCGCATAATATCAATAATTACCTTTAGTAACATATACAAATATTTTAAAGGTACAGTGATGTATCCGAAACTAATTCTGAACATCTAAAAATATTCGAAATTTTTGTCAAAAACTTTTTGAAGATATTTCTGGGCTAAACTTACGAAAAGTGGCGAAAATTCGAAAAAAAACTACAAAAAGAGTATTTCAAGAAATTAATTAGAAACTCATTAAATCTCTTTAATAAACACTTTAACAGGTGTCTACAGGTAAAAAATAGATTTGTGAATAAGGCTGTGGATGTGGATGTAGAAAAGGTTGTCCTGGTGCTTGAAAACGTAATCGCTTCGGTGCAGATCGTTGGTTCAAGACGTCCCGTCCCGCCAGCGCCTCTCACTCTCCTCTCATCCCAAGATTCCCATCCGCCTTCTCACCCCCAACTAGGGGAGACAGGTGGCTACCCGGGGGAATCAATAACCGACAAGGGTGCTTGGGTAGTGGGGATCGACGCGGAATTCGTTGGAGGGGTTAGCCACGCCTCCGGCACGCGACTAGCACGCGACCAGCACCCCCAACGTCGAGGACGTTTCCTTTTGAACACCCCCGCACCCCAAGAACCTCAAACACCCACGACATCACTCCATCCCCAGTGAAGTCCCGTCCCGACTGGACGCTTTCATCATCTCTTTCTATTTTCAATCTACCCTATCAAAATTACAATTTTTTTCTCTCTTTATTCCCTTCCAAACTACCCCTACGTCTACCCCTACCGTCTCGAAAATTGGTCAGGGAAAAATCAGGAAAAAGTCAGGCAGGGTGTCTAGCGGACCATGAAATCGGGAAATACCGGGAACTTTATTTTGTAGAGAAAAAAACAAGAAAAAGCCTGGGTATTTCATTTAGGATCGGCAATTCTTTATTTTATTGAGAAGTCGATCAAGTTTGTAGCTTTAAGTTTTCTGGTTGAGTTATTTGCTGTTAAATTATTCGTTGAAAATAAATCATTTTCTTTAAAAATTAAACTGTTTGGCTGAAGGTCAGGATGAAGATTAAACCATTTGTTTGAAAATTCATATATTAAATTGGAAATGTGTCTTTTTTGGTAGAAAATTAATCTCCTTGGTTAAGAAATCGTATTTTTTCGATTTCAATTATTAGGATGTGCATGGAACTGTTTTATTAAAAATTAGTTTCATAATTTATAAACCTAATATCTTTTAAGCATTATTTTATTATATATTTTAAAAAAATTGAATTTTTGATCGCGATTCATAGTCAAACCTAATCCAATTTTATGTTAGTATCACATTATGTGGAAGAAGCAAAAGATCATTCAAAGGGGTGGTTAAAAAAATCTAAGTATAGTTTTCTATTAATTGGGCACATTTTAAATATTAAAAGTTCATTCTTTGATCAATTAAGGCCAGCAATATCTAAGTTACATGAAAAAGCACATTAAATTTTCACTCCATATAGAGGGTCTTTTTTTACTTTTAAGCGTAGTATTTATTTTCATAATGATGCTTTTTTTTAAATTGAATTTTAGAAGAAGTTGGCTGGAGGAAAATGGCAGTGAAGATTTAATAAAATTCTAAAATAAAGATTATAATATCCATTTCTAAATGAGACGACTAAAATAAAAAAATCTTTAGTTTTTCCCATGTTATAATCAAAAAAGAGGTGCTGACAGATAGCAATAAAAGAAATGGAATCATAATATGTTGGTTAAGATCTTAGGGTTCATACATTTTTTCATTATTTTTCTTTGATCTGAAGCGACTCAAGCTGGTCAGGAAGAAATTGAAATGTTCTTTTCCTCTAAGTTTCTAGTGAATATTCTCTTGAGTGAAGAATCTAAGGAAATATTAGGAACTATTCTTAGTAAATTAAGTTAAGCTTTGATCATAATAGCTATTTTCTCGCTAGTTTATTACATTAGCTACAAATATATACGACTGCATTATTGGAAAACTAAATTCCATCAACCATCGTCTCCCATCAGTGCAAACATTACGTACATCTAATAATACTTAACTATAAATAAGTTAGTATTTCCCCAAGTAAATACTGATTGACATTTATAACGTTTGATTTAAGAAAATCATTACATTTTTTATTATTTTATCATTACCGCTATCTTTTCCTTTAGATAGTTTGGTCATCAAATGGCTCCTTAACAAAAACCTAGACCTAGAGGAGGACATTTCCTTTTTCCACTTATTCCAACTTTCTGTACTCTTCCATATCTTTCTCTCCTTTTTTTATCATTTATTTTAAATACTTTTCTTCTTCTTCTTCTTTAATCATTATCCTTTCCTCAATTTATTTGAAATTATGGAAAACCTCATCTCTTCCTCTTTCCACTTCTCTTATATCATCCATTCTTTTTGTATCATTTTTTCCTTCTTTATTATAGCTCTTTTCTTAATTCTTTCTCCATCCTTCATCACAAAGTGAACGACCCTAAATCGAAAATTATTCAAGTCCAGGGAATTCAGAATTAAATGGCATGTTTCAATGCTATAGTGAGAATGGGTCATAAAGCAAGGTGAGATTTGATGGTGGGTCAAATGGATAGTGGATGTGGGACATGCGGTTTTACTGTGGGTAATATCGTGTTGTCGCCAAGTCGGTGGCTTGAGAGGCAATAGCCGAGGCAAACGAGAGAAAGGGTGAACAAGCAGAATAAAGGACGGAAGGAAGATAGAATCGATATCTGCGTGGCACGCGCCGTGCACCGTCCCATCCAACCATGCAGCCAGACCGCTCTAACCACCACTCCGTTCGTTGACAAGCTCCGACCAACCACTTGGACCTCTCTCATTCCCTATCCTCTTCCCTCTCAACAGTCCTTAGATAGCCCCTACGATTCAAATACCGCCTTGTCATTCAAATAAAAGGTTCTTTCTTCTCCATTTAATCAATGGAGATAGCAGGTTTCATCCATGCAGATAAACTTTAATTCTAATAAGGAATATTCGCCCGAATTAAATCCATCCAGATTCTTTCATAATAATTCCTTTGATTTCATTAGCTTTGTTCCTCAGAAAATACTTCTCTTAATTGAAATACCTGTACTTCCTAATCAATATTATAATTGCCTACAAAAGATGCTAAATGTTACTTTTTTAAATTAAGCATATTGCATTTTTTTTGTAGTTAACCACTGTTGTAATTTGGTGCACAGTCTGTCGTGTGGTCTTATTCAAAATTGTGTAATACCGGGTAATCTCTAGAAAGCCATGGTAATCTTGTGTAATCCCATATGTAACCGCGCACCCGGCTGCCTACCGCGCTACATTTTTGCGTGTAAATGAAGTCAGAATTTGAAAATAAAGAAGCTTCATTCTAAGGAAATAGTGTATTTCGAATGTATTTATGATTTTTTGCAAAAGAATCGATTTAAAAGTATAAATATGTAGCGGGCGTACCTCGGGGGACAACCAGAATACTCGGGTACAAAAAATATATATATTCAACTATGTTTTGATTATTAATTTCTTATATAGTCATTTTCTTTATTCATGTGAAGTGTCTTAAGTAATAATAGAATTATTTATAATTAATCAAGTACTAATTATGAAATAATTATTCCTTTCATTAAATGTGCGGCGTTTTTTCATTTTAATCCCGTGTAATTTTGTGTAATCTCTTGCGATCTTTTAAAATTCTATGTAATCTATGTAATCTTATGTAATGCTGTAATCATTTTATCGAGTGCACACAAAAATAAATAAATGGTTAATCCCTCCATTTGTCATAAAACAAGGCGAAACAGAATAATGTGAAGTAAAGCGACACACTCGAAGTTTTCTATTTCATGCCTTCAAATCCCTTTTTCTGAATAAAAAAACGAGTTTCCCGCTTTGCACTGTATGACACGCTAATTCCCGTTTTAGATAAATTAATTTATCTTAAAATTCGAATCATTTGTCAGTTTCACAAGATACAGTACAGGTAGTTGAACCAGTTATTTTGCTACATTATCTCCATAACTTTGGTATGGACAACATAGTTATAACATTATTATTAAAATATTATTGCAGCTGATTTTTCTTATGTGTATTCAAACTGTACATAATCCAGTAAAATGTCTTTGATAAAACTCTTTAACCAAAGAATTGGACTTTGCAAAAAATTAATAAAGGAAACAACAATCTACAGACATTTTTAGATCTCAAAATTTAATGTCACCTTTTCGAAAAAACATTTTATGCTTAATTCAGCTCGAAAAATGTTGAGTTTTTTTGTATCTCCTGATATAATGTGAGTTAAGTAGTTTAGATTTTGTACCCTCCAATTGAGGGGCCGGATCGTATAGGGGCGTATAGAATTTTGTCGTGTGAAATCATAGTCCCCTGGAGGCTTCAAAACAAATTTTGGATTTCAAATTTTTGAAAAGTTGTAACTATTTTAGTTTTCGAAATAAAACCAAAAAACTGACTTTTTTGAACAACTTGATTTTAATCCGTTTTTCAGTTCAACCCGTGCTCAGTGCTTCAGTTTTTAAACATTTTTAATGAAAATTTGAGGCAATGTACTTTAAGATGTCCTTCGATTGACAATATGATAGGAATTCAAAACCGTTGTTTTCAAAAATTATTAATAATCTTTTTCTCTAACTCGGCGCGAATAAAACACTTGTAACTTCCAGCCTTTCGTTTAGCGAGTAAATTTTGAGCAGGAAAATACTTCTCGCGACAAAAATTCGGAGAAAGGTATAATGAAGTTTTTTGGAATGTTTCAGATCAAAATATTTAATAGTTTAGGAGTAATTATGATTTTAGTGAACGTCTGCGCTGGAGCTTTCGTAAGATATTCAACTTTATTAGGCTTAAAATTTAATTTAATGTGCACTGTCCAGAGCTCCAGATCTGTTTAATTTTTGAAATAGATTTAGAACAAGTTTAAGAAAATTTGTGCACAGGTTTGTTTTCAAAATGCATGTTCAAGGTCGTTTACGAGTTAAGCCGAATGCCGGTTCAAATATTAGGTGTACATTAAAGTATCCTACATTTAAATCTAAAGAAACCGAAAAATACATTCAAAATTGAATAAAATTCATGAATATTTTGTTAACTTATTTTTTTTTAAATGTTATTCACTAAAAATTTTCATAAGATCATATTATAACCAAAAACTCTCTAGCCAGAGAACATGACACAGCGGAGTGCATAGTAAGCTCGAAAACTCCAGCGCTGACGTTCACTAAACTCATAACTACTCCTAAATTATTAAATATTTTGATCTGAAACTTTCCAAAAAACTTCATTATACCTTTCTTCGAATTTTTGTCGCGAGAAGTATTTGCCTGCTCAAAATTCCCTCGCTAAACGAAACGCTGGAAGTTTCAAGTGTTGGATTCGCGCCGAGCTAGAGAAAAAAATTAATAATAATTTTTGAAAACAACGGTTTTGAATTCCTATTATATTTTTAATCGAAAGACATCTTAAAGCACATTCCTTAAAATTTTAATTTAAAATTTTCAAAAACTGAAGCACTGAACACGACTTGAAGTGAAAAAAAATTAAAATCAAGTTTTTTAAAAAAGACAGTTTTTTGGTTTTATTTCGAAAACTACAAAAGTTACAACTTTGTATCCAGATGAAGAAAGATGCGCAATAAAATTTCTCGTCCAGATATCTCCTTCAAAAATTTTTAATCCAAAATTAGTTTTTAAGTCTCTAGGGGACTATGATTTTGCTCGAGAAAATTCTATACGCCCTTATACGATCCGGCCCCTCAATTGAGCAATTTTCAATCTAATAATGCACACAGAGAAAAAATCTTCTTTTAGAGATAATTTAAAGAATTTTCTGTAAAATTTACCATCCGTGAACCAAAAAACTATCTTCAAATTCTCATAATCAAATTTTCAGTGGAAAATAACGTCTGTCAACTCCACTGAGATTTGAGTTACGGAACTTCCTAAGGAAATTTTATTTATGATAAACGTTTAATTTTTTCTTAATATACTTAAAAATGTTTCTTAGTAATGGCCTTCATAAATTTTATCTAGATAATTCTAAAAATGCCCAAAGTAAAATGAATTCCAATGAAATTCTTCCATTAAAATAAATGATCTTCCCTAGATTTTATGTGATGGCAACTTGAAGGACGAATCCCTTGAGGAGAAAAATCTATCGTTTTACGGATATTCACGGTCCGGTCGATCCAAGACCCCGCAGCTTAACACAATTTATATTCGTGGTAACGAACTAAAGCTCTTACCATTAGGAAATTCGATTTTTCGGTTCGTAGACATTGCTACAGACATTTTATTTAATCAATAGACTAGAAACACTACTTTTATTGTCCATTTATTTTTTTTTCGCAATACTTATTAAAATTGCTATTAAAATTTACTCGTTTGAAAGCTATTTATTATAAATTAATATAAATTCATTAATAAAATATGAGAAAGCATTTTTGCCTCTCAGGCTAAAGGTGTTTGCAGCTCAAAATGTCAAAGGCCAGGCATTTTTGTTAAGAGTTGGATTTTTTTAATAATATGCACGGAGATGTTCCGGTATATGTTATTAGTCACAAACGCATTTTTCGTACCTCGCAATGTCTGGTTTCTTACCCCACAATTCATGGGCTGGATTACAGCCAAATTCATGATGGTGGGACCTGAAGCTTAAAGTGGTATGCGAACCACCGAAACCTCATTAAAAGTAAGTAGAAAAATTTACAGGTACCGGCTCAGGAATCGAACCCCTAACATCTAACGTGAAGATTATATATTCTATATTCTATATTTTCTATATGTAGATTTATAGGCTTCTGCACTTGTCTGTTGGAAAAGACAGGAACCAGTTGACTTTAGGATTTTCTTATTATATTGCAGGAATAAGTAATTACTAGTTTTGTAGTAAATCATCCACAGAGAAATTAAATTAATTTCGGTTCAATTACGAACTTTCGAGTCTCGCGCTAAATCAGCCAAGTTAGTTTAATATGGTACGAAAACTTCTAAACTTGAAGGAATTTCGTACAATGTACTCAAGACTGATGATTGTCTCATGCAACTCATTTCTCATTGTTAATTGAGAAGGTTTCTGTGATTAACTATAACTATATTCATAGGAACAAAATACCCTGAAAAATATTAAAAATTAATCATATATATATATATATATATATATATTAAAATATTAAAATATTTTTAAAAAATCAGCGAATATGAGCTCTGTTTTTCGTTTATACAGCATTAATTATTTTTAACGACAAGTAAACTTTTTGAAGTATTTTTAATTAACTTACAATTTTTTAGACTTATTCCATTTCTTAATATTAATATTGATTGTTAGTGAGAGTGATATTAGTTTTAAACATGTATCAATTTTGTTTAAATAATTAATGATTATTTACTTGTAACTTTAAAAAAAAGTAGAAAACTCTAGTTTTTTTAATTAGGTTAACTTTGTAGCTTATTATTAAATGCGTAAGCCATTCAGATATAACAGTCCCATTTAAAAAAAAAGTGTTCTTCGTTCAAGTAATTTTTAGTTGTTCAAACCACTTTTTTCTTGAATATATGTTTAAAATTGTTCGATTTTAGAAATTATTGCACTTTATAAATATTAATCACCATCATCATTCATAATTATTATCAATATTATAATATTTTATTCAAAACTTTTACTCGGGTGAACCCGGTTATACATCATAGCCACGGACTAAGTCAAGTGACTGATGAGATCAGGATGTTATAAGTTAATTTAATACGATGCTTGAAACCTCCTGCGATGAGGATGTAGGTATACAATTACAAGCGGCCGAGAGCGTTGGAGGTGACAACAGTCACCTCTGGATGCTTTCTTAGAGCCACCATCTGCCACTCCAGAGGCTACTGACAATACCCTACTGACTCCTAAATGTTCAAGATGTTTAGTGCATCTTGCGTGCACATTGTCTGTAGCCGAAATCACAATGGGATGAATAGATGCATGATTCACATTTCTTTATGTGGTCTTTACTTAATGCCTTAACTCGATATACTTGTGAACCTTGGTTGCATAGGTTGACTGCAAATTTCAGTTAATTTGCCAAGCAATGTCGTTGATGTAAACACTTCCAACTTTTTTTCTCGCGTCACAATGTCAGGTCGATTGGCCCGGATGTATTGATCCGTTTGGATAGTATTACTCCAATATAAGATGTAATCTTCGCTTTCTAAAACGGGCGTTGGAATGTATCTATAGAAAGGCGTCCATTCTTGTAAGATTCCTAGGTTTAGGGCAAGTTCTTGACGTATAATGCCCGCTATATCATCATGTCGGTGAGTATATATTCTCTCTGAGCCATTACGCGACAGCTATCAATAATGTGTTCCATGGATTCGTTGGTATATTCACATAATCGGTACCGGTCAACCACGTCTTGATGTTGACGTGTTTGCGATAATTCCTGGTGCTGACAACCTTGTTCTGTATCGCGATCACGAATCCTTCCGTCTTTCGATACAAAGCACCCTTTCTCACCCAAATATTGGATGCCTGACTATCCACTTCATGTTGATCTAACGTTTTGGGGTGATCGCCCTGGATAGCCTTCTGCCTCCATTGTAATTCTAATTCCTCCATGGCTTCTGCCCTGATATTCAAGGCCCTATCTGAGGACAAATTCAAGGGCGTGTAGTCAACATCCACTTTACAGATGGTGCTGTGAAGTGCAACATTTTGTTTGCCGTTAAAATAGTCTCGCAACTGAATAACTTGTGACTCACAGTTTTTTGACATCTACTACGCCCCTGTCCTCTTTATGTCGTGGTAGAACTACTCTTTTAATCGCTGAATTTTTGTGGTGCATCCGGTGCTTCGTCATTTCTACGCGGACGATCCTGTTTAACTTTTCAAGGTCGGTGTGAGACCATTTGATGAGCCCGAAGGTGCACGTGAGGACAGGGATGGTACCAAAGGCAGTCCGTAGGCTTGTCTTAACTATCGTATACCCCATAACCTTGGATACAAGAACACCCAGATATGTATATGATTCACCTGCAGCCATTGCCTCGATGTCATTTTCGAACCCGTTCTCTAACTCTGCGGTCCCTAATTCCCCTCTGATTAAATGAATTCTCCTGCATTTATCTAGTCCGAAGTCCATGTGGATATCATTGAAACACTGATTTGTGATATCGATCACTTGCTGCAGTTTCGGGGCTGAACCAGCGTACAGCTTCGGGTCATCCATACACAGAAGATAGGTCACTTGATGACCATCCTCATCATCATGAATTCTGAACCCATGTGTGTTTTGCTCAATGTTTTTAATGCTAAACAGAACCATAGTGCTCTGTAGGAGTCTCCTTGAAATATACTTGTCGCAATGCGTATTGATCTTCTTATCCTTGATTTTCCATGATTAAAATGCTTGATTCGTGTACCCCAGATCCTCTTCACTTAGAAAGTCAACAATGCGTTTGTAGATTTGTAAATTTTAAAGACTTCAAGAAAATAGTGATACGACACGAAAGGAAA
Source organism: Druon quercuslanigerum (assembly GCA_010014905.2). Lineage (NCBI taxonomy): Eukaryota > Metazoa > Arthropoda > Insecta > Hymenoptera > Cynipidae > Druon > Druon quercuslanigerum. The sequence goes on along the minus strand of JAAAKG020157446.1, from coordinate 10,605 downwards.
CGCTTGCTTGTAGTCAATGTATGCCATGTCTAAGTTTCTTTGATGCTTACGAGCTTGAGTCATGGCAACAGCGTTTATAGTGACTAGATCTTTACAGCCTCGCTAGTTTTTACAACATCCTTTTTATCTTCTGTAAGGATGCCATTCTCATCGTAATGAGAATATACCATATCTGCAATAATAGCTGTAAGGAATTATAAACTGTTGGATGATAGGCTATCGGTCGAAATTCAAATGGATTTTAAGCATCTGGCTTTTTAGGTAACACATACGTAGCACCCTGGAACATAAAGCCTGGCATTAGATCTAGATGTTTAATCATGTTCTGAAAAAACCTTGTCAACGCATGATGCACACTCGTACGGTATTTGTACCAAAAGTTGTGCACTATGTCCGGACCTGGAGCTTTCTAGTTGCGTGCCCTTTTTAAGACCGCTGAAACGTCTAAAGCTGTGATATTTTTCAGCTGCATTTCAAGGCTATTGCCTGCCCTTGCTGTCTCCAGTTTGAACCACGCAGTTTCCAAACTGCATTTGTTCATTTTTCCCTAAACACTTGACCAGTAGTTAGTCATATCTTCCAATTGAGGGACTTAGGTGTCTTGCTGGTTATTTTTCTTTACACTCAGTTGCCTTTGTGCGCTACTTTGTTTGTTCTGACGCAGTCTGGCAGACAGAACATCAAGTCTTGTCGATGTGCTGAGGGTGGATGATTTTAGTAATATGGTTTATCAGCCATCCGGTTCTATTTCCTTTTTTACATTGAGTTAATCGACCCAATTTACACCTTACTTTGCTGACATCCATATCCAGCCGGATCTTCCATGGTGGATCTCGATTCCTTGCTGGGACAAAAACTGTGTTTGGAGGCCTAGTTCTGCGGCCCAACGTTCTAACGGTTGCCGCAGCTGCACAATATACAAGACATTGCACCTCTAACTCAGTTTGTGTTATATTCAAATACGTAGGTAAAACCTTGCTGTTAAGGTGTTCTATTAGTTGGTTCTACATATCTGAACTCTAGTAAAGCATAAATGAAATTGTTTTCAAGATGCTGTAGTTTCTCTGGGATTTCACTATTCACATGGATCCAGTAGTTGATATTCACTATCCCTAGCACCTATGCCTTTAGCTTCAACCAAGTTTTCGTTGTCCACATCTTCCAACGAAAGTTTATCAATAGGAAGCTGCTGTTTCACCTCCATTTTGATAGCAGCTATTTCAACAGCCGAAAACAATCTATTCACAAATTTTGAGCGTGTTTTATCTGCCAAATTCTGCTCATTAATTTTCATGGCTAGCTCTGGGTATTTAAGTAAGAAGTGTCTATGATGTTCTCTATTCACACTTTGCCCACATTTCTCTGCTAAAAAATAAAGGCGTATAACATCTCTGTTCATATGGTATGTACATTTCCGTCGCTTTTTTATTGCTGAACCTCTGCTTCTGCCTCTGTTCGTGTAAGACTTTGTTTTTGACGTGGTTTTCTCTAACTGATATTCATTGCCGTCATTTTTCACGTCAAAGCAACCTGTTGAATGACCTGCTGATCAAATAATTGAGGTACAAAATTTAGTCCTGATGTCCTTCACCTTAGCGATAAGATTTCTTAGTGCGACTTTCTGTATATTAAGATACTTCGCAGCAAATCTCGTTCTCAAATTTTATCCTTTTTCCATTTTTGTTTCAAACGTCGCACTTTCGTAATAGAGACGCAACAAATCATTTTTCATTGTGGTACCCCACTTGATGCTCTCCCACGGTATTCCTGTCGAGGTAATTGACTGTAAATAGCTAACGCTAGCCAATGCATCCTCAGCACACACAGTTGATGTTCCACTGCTTACCGTTTGTCGCAGATGTTATTGCTGGCCAGCTGTTTTATTAGTGAGATCCGCCTGACCATCTCGCAGCTCACCATCACCACCATCCCGCATGCTTTGGCCCCAGCGGCGGCTCTAGGGGTGCCCCGAGGATACTCGGGAAGCGACAAGCGTTTCAATATCTTTAATATACTCTACATGATTTATGGGTTTCGGTGTTCAGCTTAGCCCCTTTCCTCTTTGTGCCATGCCTGCCTGGTATAGGAAATCCTGTCAGTAGCAGCGCTACCACCAACATAGCCATCAATGTCATTAGAGGAAAGCTCAAGCCCTAGCGCGACATCAACGCGAGAACACCTTCGGCAGGGCTACAATCGTATTATTCAAAACTTTTACTCGGGTGAACCTGGTTATACATTATAGCCATGGACTACGTCAAGTGACTGATGAGATCAGGATGTTATAAGTTAATTTAAGACGATGCTTGAATCCTTCTGCGATGCTGCTGTAGGTATACAATTACGAGCGGCCGCAAGAGTTGAAAATGACAACAGTCACCCAGAGCTACCATCTTTCTTAGAGGTATGATTACTATTATTATAAAAAAAAAATGTTGTCACAAGCTTAAGATGGTTACAGTCCAACGTGTCGAAGACATTTTTGGTTAGAGTTGGATTTTCATATATTTAGAATAGTTTTGCACGGGGCTATCCCGGTATATATTATCAGTCAGGGACGCATTTATAATTCAATCAAGTGATCTGATGAGAGCTGTGTTCCACGACATATTGGACAAAGCCTGGTTTTTACCCCATCATTGACGGACTGGGTTCCAGTCAAGTGCACGATAGGGGGGGAACTACAGCTTAAGGTGGGTTCCGAACTACCAGAACCTCGGTAAAGGTGCATTGAAAAATTTCCAGATGTACCGGCTCAGGGATCGAACCCCGGACCTCTGAGGTGAAGTCCGAGTGTCTAACCAACTGTGCCACCGAGGCTCAGTTTAATTTATTACTAAATTTTTATTATTATTATTCTTATTATTATTATTTGATTCAAAACTTGTACTCGGACGAACTCAGTTATAGATCATAGCCACCTACTAGATTAGGTGACTGATGATATCAGGATGTCATAAGTTAAGTTAAAAGTTAATATATACAAATATTTATTATTATCATTATGTTTTTTAACAAATTCTAAAATGGTAGAAATTCAAAAATCGTTTGAAACAATAACTAGAAATTAATAATTTTCAACTGAAAATATTTGAAATAAAATTGTACATTTAACGATTTTTAATGGAAAGAATTCAAAATCAAGCCATTTTATATTATGTAAAATTTTGGAAAAATACAAGCATGTGAAATTGAATAATTCGAAAATGAAAGTATTTAAAATTCAAGAAATTAAAATCAACACTGAATGATTTCAGATTAAAATTTCAAAAATTGGACACTTCAAAACGCCTAAAATTAACAAATTTTATATTAGAATTTAAAAAATCGCATCATTTGAAACTTAAAGAAATTAAAATTGTATTATTCCCAATTAAAAGCGTTTCGAATTAAATAATTTAAACTTTTGAATATAATTTTAATTCAAAGTGCTTCGAATTTGACAATTTTAAATTAAAATCGAAATTGATTGCTTCCAAATCAAAGCTTTTGCAATTCTTAAATTTGTATTGCTTACGAAAATTATTAATTAATGTTCAGAATTGATGACGATAATTTTCATAAAAATTGAATTATTCTGAAAAGGCGTTAAAAAACATGGAATGATGTAAATTAAACTAGTCAGAACTTTAAAGGAGACTGAAGAAATTTTAATTAACTAGAATTATGTTATAAAAACTTGTTTACATTCACATCATAGAAGGTATTAGATTTCTGTAAAATTTGATCTCCCCACCCCAGTTTTGGCAAATGTCCACGTTTTGAGACCCCCTGAATTCAAAAAACAGGTTTTTAAGAATGTTTCTGTCTGTATATCTGTATATCTGTATGTACGCCTGTATGTATGTAACTAAAGGTCAAGTTCGTCAGCCAGCCATTGTGGATAAAAATTCAGAAAGTGAGCGCATGTTGATGTTTGAGAACCTTTTTCAAAATTCAAAAATTCTCTGTACAGATATTCATAGTATTAAAAAAATTAATCCATTTATCCTAATGAATTGTTTCGATAAAAAAATTACTGAAGTTATAGAATTTTCAAAATTCCAAAAAACGAATGGACGTGAACATTTCAGGCCGTTTTAAGTCGTTTTAAAGCTATCGATTCTCAAACTTATGAAAGGAAAAAATCAAAAATGTAGCAGTAACATGAAAATTCAAATATCTATAATTGTGAACCTTTAAAATTAACAAAATTAATTAATAACTGAGGTGTTAATTTCAGATACATAGTTCCATTATTATCTATTTTGATTTTAAACAGCATTTTTAAATGGCACATTTTTGTAAATCTTCACTTGGGAATCAGACCATTTTAAAATGTAAATTGAAAATTAAAAGTTTGAAATAATAATACAAAAGAAGATCAATAGGATTCAAATTTTTTTATTGGACAACTCTGAGCATTTTAAGTCGAAAATATTGTATTATTAAGTTGAGTTTCAAATGTTCAACATTCTGCAAAAACGTTCTTTAAATAAAAAATAATCAATTTTCAATTCCTATATCTAAAATCTTCTCATTTTCAAGGTTTTAATTTCACAAATCATGTTCTTATTTTCAAATTGCTTTGAATTTATTCTGAAAGAATTTATTTTAAAATCGTTTAATAAAAAAAATTTCAAACTAAAATTGTGCAACTATCCAATCTTTCGATTTGACATTCTAGACTTTTTAATAATTTGAAAAACCAGATAATTTTTTACGTTTAAAATTAAAATCAAAAAATTTAGAGTCTTTAAATTTATAATTGTGAAATTTAAAACTGAATAAAATTGAAGCAAAGCAATTTGGAATATATAAATTAAATATTTTAGGATTTCAGTATAAAATTTGTAAATTTTGAATGTTTAATACTGAAATTGTGTTGACATTTTAATGTAATTATAGAAAATTAAAAGATGATAAATATATATAATGGTGAGTATCATATCGTGTAGTATATAGTGGCATTCAAACTGATTGGATAGATTTTTTGATAAAGGAATATGATTTCCGTTTTTTAATCAGTCTTTCTAATTTCAAACTTTCAATCTTATTTATTTTAAACTTGCAGAATTTAATATTAAAAAATTATAAAATGCGTTTAAAAATGGAAGCTTTCTTTAATTAGGATCTTGCAACTACAGTCGTTAAAAATTAATAATTGTTTAATTGTCCATTATCATTATTAAATCGAGCGGAAAAATAGGAGCTTTAATGTGACAGAAAGCATGAATTGAAAATCCTTATTCATTATTTATTATACCCAATTTGCTAATATATCGTCAGCTTGACAGATGCAATTGTTCAGGACTTCATGTTCGATCAATACTCAGAATCAATCCATTATTTTATCACTCGAAGTTATCAATTTTCTCCCAATTCAATACGAAGCGACTATAAATATTACGACAAACCCCAATATTTAGCCAATATTTGAAAACTCTATTTTCCTATAAATCTGGGTAATATTTGAAATCTCTTATCTCAGTAACTCGCTTTTTAAAAGCTTCGAAATCACTGGAATGGCATCAGCAAAGCTAACAATAACCGTTATTCAAAAAGTTATGATATGAAACTACACCCACGAAATCTCTACCTCTTTTCGCCCTCCTTACACTCCTTGGAATTCTATGCTTTGAAAATAAAAATATAGGTAGTCGCAAATCAAATGGGAAAAACATTTTTACCCTTTTTCTTCTTTTCTCATGTAAATATTTGTTCACGAAACGTACGCTAGTTTCTCTCATTCCGCGGAATGTATTTCTCTTGTATTTTGTGCTTCCCCTAACTGGTCTATGCAATCCCCTCTCCCAGACATCCCAACCCAAATTCCGTCGACCACCCCCGCACCCCCTAACAGCAACCTTACCCACCCACAAACCTTTCCATCTTCTTTCCACTCTTGCGGCAATCAATTTCGAACTTGAATGAAATACTCCAGTGAGATATGAGATTGCAACCCTGTGTGTTCAGGCAGACCACCTAATAATACTCGCCGGCAGGCAACATTTTTATAGTTTTATTAATCCAAATAATTTTAATGAATTCTTCAGTTTAACAGATCATCCTACTGAGATTTATTCGTTTCGAATTTTTTCAATTATACCTAATCGGGTGGAATAGTTATTAGGAAATTCAGCAATAATTTGCATGGAATTTATTCGGATATCAGGGAGCAAAGCATTCCATGCACATTCTCTGGAAATTGTTTGGATGTGAAATTCTATTCCACGCAATTTCGACTAGATGTATATTATAATGGAATCATATTTTACATTTATAGACGGAAAAATAGGTTTATTTTTTAATATTATAAAACTAATTCAAGAGCCGCGGATATAAGCGAAAATGGAATAGAGTTTTATATAATTTACTAAACATTTAGGATAAAACACAGAATTATTTGGGCTTAATTATAGAAAAATTCCATAATTCTTCAAGCGAGCCTGGAATAAGAAAGTTAAATCATTATTGTGAAATAATTCAATAAAAAGTTTAAAGATTCATAGGAATTAAATTGAAGATATTGAGTATTTGTAAAACACTATGTTACATAAACTAGATAACGGAGTTTCGAAAAATTCGAAGCCAGTCGAAAACAGTGAGCCAAACTTTGGCATGTAGAGGTACTGTGCTTGCGCTAGCTATACGTAAGAGGAACACGAGCTCATGTCCAAGTTGGTATCGCTGTTCAGAAAGTCTTTTTTTCATTTTAAATTGTGTCTTATAATCTTCTTCATTATTTTGAAAAACACCAAATTTTAAAAATTAAATACTTTCTTCACAACTTGGGCCAGTAATGTGCCATTACCAAACTAATAATTTTATAAACTATTAAGATGCACTTTTATGTCCCATGTAAAATTTTTCCCAACAATCGATCGGGAATCTCTCGGAAGTTTACTTTGGGAAACCAGATGGGAATTTTTCGTTAGTCCAGCAGGAATCTGTCAGGGGTCAAGCACAAAACTCTCGGAAATTGAAAATCGTTGCAGTTCAATTCTTCAGGGCTAACCATTAAACTTAATATTAAAGAACTCTACGGGGATAGTTTTGTCAGATCTTCACAAGTTAAGCAAGTAACATTTTTCGCTGAAGTTTTCTTCTTTTGAAAGAAGAAATGCAAAATACCACTATTGTTTTTCACAATACCTCCAAAAAAAAGCTGGGCACGGAAATCGGAAAGTTTAATCAGTTTTCGTTATTCTGTTAATCAAAAAGTTAACTCAGTTAATCGTTAATGCGGTAATCTGTAGAAAATTTAACGGAAGTTAAAGTTTACTTTTTATACGAAGAAAAATTATACAGTAGAGTGTATATACTGTGAAATATACAAAAATTTAGCGAAATAAAAACAAATGAAAAAGGTGAGAATAAATAAAACAATTTAATTGAACACAATATCCAATTTTTATACGGACCCAATAATCAGTAATGTCATAAGTCTCAGGTGACCTCAGGATGTCTGCGCAAGTCACTAATAGTTGTGTCTCATTCATGAGAGCATGTTAATTGGTGGAAAATATTGGAGATATGCGCAGTGCAGCAAGTGGTTTATTTCAAAAAAATTTTGAGTTAACGGAAGTTAACGGCAGTTAATGGAAGATAACGGAAGTTCGATAACAGTTAACGAAAATTTAACTCAGTTAATTAATGGATTAACGGTATTTACCAACTCTGCTTCTGCCCGATAGTGCAAATGAAATACGACGTAGGGCTGTCAGCATATTACGCCAAGCCCAACTTCCTTCCTTAAACTTAACAAAACAAGAAGAAACAGCAATTAAATTAACTCAATCGAAATAAAGAAATCATAATATTACCCGCAGACAAAGGTAACAAACAGTATTAATGAATAAAGAAGACTATAACAACAAAAGCATGGACTGCCTAACTGTCGATACATATAAATAACTTAAGAAAGACCTTACAAAAACATTAGTCAGCAAAAAAACTCTTCCGTGAGAGTCTACACTTCATAGAAAACTACATGTAATTAATACCTACTAATACCACCTTTTTAGGATTTTACGGTCTCCCGAAAATCCACATAAACAACATTCCAAAACTCTTTGGACTTTATCAAAAAGACACAACAGGTTCACATTCAACCCCAAGACATCCTAGTGAGTTGCGACGTAGTATCTCTTTTTACGAAAGTACCAATCTCTGATAAATTCGATATTATTAAATCCTTTGCAAGCTTCTCTATCGACCTCATATCTTTTATAAAATACCCTCTCAATAATACTTACTTCTCTTTTAGTAAACAATTCTACAAAAAAAACTTTAGGAGCAGTAATGAGAGCTCAAATCTCATCTGAAATAGCCAATATCTTTATGGAAAATCTAGCAGCTAAAATTTTCAACAAATCCAAGCTTAAACCGAAATATTGGTGCCGTTATGTAGGCGAAACTATTGTCATCTGGAGACATGGACTAAATGAACTACACATCTTTTTCCGATTTCATTAAATGATTACACCCTAATATCTAGTTTACCATCAAAATTGAATAAAAAGTGAAATTGCCCTTCTTGTACGTACTAGTTTAGAAAAGAAGTGATATCACATTAGGACATAAGGTTTACAGAAAACCCACCCATACATGCAGATACCTACATGCCTTTTTCCTCCACCACCCATCTCAAAAACAGTCGGTAATACAGAACGATTACATAGGTCTACTGAGTAGCTGTAAGTGCAAAATAACGCCAGTACGCAACTACCAATGCCACATAAATTTAATGTGCGGACAGAAGAGCAACACAACTCTAGTACGCAACCACAAATGCCACAAACTCTACCGCGGAGCCGGTAGTGCTACATTATTCTAGTGCGCATGTAAATATATCACATACTTCTACTGCGCAGCCGAATGTGCGAGATACCTTTAGTGCGCAACCATAAGTTCCGAATCTACTGCGCAGCCGAAAAGTTGAAGCGAAATGAAATTACCTTAACATGATCTGGAAATCTTATATTTCAACAGGTTTGGGCAGTGATATCAATAGTAATGGATTGCGGTTTTTGCATATTACGTTCCTCGGAGTAGACGTATTTTATACACCTAATGCACGGATTAGACGTTCGGAGAGTTTCGAGCTCGACTTCCGACAAATTCCTGCTAGACTCCTAAGAAATCACCGTCCCAGTGGGCACAAAATTTGGCTACGTGTTTACGACATCGTTATGACATCTTTACTACAACTTTATTACATCCTATGCCCATGTCGTTAAGGTGTCTTTACGTTATCATAAAAATGCCGTAGGATCTGTCGATGTCTTTTCGATATCATAAAGACACCGTAACGATACGGACATAGGAAGTCGTAAATTTGTCGTGAAGATGTCGTAACGATGTCGTAAAGACGTCAAAAAATTTTGTGCCTACTGTGGTTTGATTCCCAAGAGTAAACTCCCGGAAGATTCCCGGTCAATTAACAGGAAAACTTTCACGTGGAGCCATTCTATTTTTTTACACCAAAGCCTTTTTTTATTGCAATTTACTAATATATCTATTTCAATAAAGCTAAAATATTCATTTGAAAGAAGTTTTAATTAAAAAATTATTTTTTTTCAGTTTGCTAATTTTCTTTAAAAACAATATTTAAATAATTTGGTTTTCATTCAACTGAACATTTCTATTTGCATTATCATTTTTTAATATCGGATAAAGATGAAATATATAAAAACAAGTATAAGGGGCCGTCCATATATGGTGAAAAAAGAACAGCAAAACTCGGAAAAGAGTTACAAGAAAGGTTCAACATCACCGAAAAATTGCATTGCGTAATATATGCATCACCCCTCATGATAATAAAAAGAAATATGCAAATTTAAATAAATAGTAAATAAACATTGTATAAAAATAAAATTAGAGACATTTAACAGAAATATATTCTACAAAAAATGAGGGTAAAAAAATTTATTTAAATGAACATTTTCCATTTATTGCAATAAATTTAATAGCCAATTGCAATAAACAAACATTTGCATCTAAGAAAATGTCGCAAAAAGTTCAGGTAACAAGAATCGAGCCCAGGCCTTCCATTCCTTGAAGTGAATCGAAGTTGAAAACCAAAAGTAAAAAATGATACGAATTCTGGACGTTTTTTTCAAAGTATCATCATATACACGTTGATTTCGCGTAGAAAAAAATCGATAATGGACATCATTTAGAGCGAGCCGCATCATACAATCAAGCAGCGGCAATTGATGTTTTTGTACAATTTGATCAGTTGATGACATCCTCCACAGACAGTTAGGCTGATTCAACCAGATGCTGACGCAGAGGTTCAGAAAAAAAGAAGACAATGAAAATGGACATACCATATCAACAGAGATATGTCATGCGCTTTTATTTTTTGACAGAGAACATTTGGCAAAGTGTGGTGAGAAAACATAATCGTTTGTTCCTACTCACGTACCCAGAACTAACCAAAAGAATAAATGAGCAGAATCTAGCAGACCAAAAACGCTCCATACCTGTAAATACGTGCAAGGGATGATGAACATCAAATACCGTATCTACTAGAACTACACTAATTACACCATTAAGCCGTTTCCCTTTCGGGGTAGGCGTGACTCACTCGGTAGGGAGGGGAGTAGTGTGAGAAAGGGG
>JAAAKG020157435.1:0-30005 GCA_010014905.2 Druon quercuslanigerum | reverse complement strand
TCAATGCCATGTAGTACCCAAAATACGCACCGGACCCAAAAATTTCTTGGGACTTTTCGACTTGAATTTTTTTTCTCATTCCACCATTACAAGGAACGACAATTCTCGTGGGACACCCTGTATATAAATGTGTATAGCAAATAACCCTTATTAATTCACAGACTTCATTCCTTGCACTCTTTTTCAAGTTGTCGTTTGTAAATTTAGATTTTGCTTTAAAAATGCCTTGATTTGCTTGAAAGAATCAATGGTTAGATATAGAACATCGAGAATATAAATTAAAGAAGGACAACATTTTGTTCCAGATCTTTGATATTCCATGTCTAAGATTTCTTCTTAACAACGTTTTTTGTATTTGATTGGTGACTAGATGCGGAACATTGAGTAAATACGATGAAAAACTCTAAAGAGTTTAACCATACTGTGATATTCCGCGTCGACGATGTACTCGATGAACATACATTTAATCAAATCTCAACAATAACTTTTTTTACGAAAATTTAGTGATGCTGCCCCCCGTACGACTGTTATTGACACTGCATCCATTCAAGCTCCACCTGGAAAGGGCTGTCCACGTTGCGGAGGTGTGGTCTTTGCCGCGGAGCAAGTGTTAGCCAAGAGTCGTGAATGGCATAGAAAATGCTTCAAGTGTCGGGACTGCAATAAAACCCTTGACTCAATCATTGCTTGCGACGGACCCGACAAAGAAGTTTACTGCAAAACCTGCTACGGAAAGAAATGGGGACCTCATGGATATGGATTTGCCTGCGGGTCCGGATTCCTTCAGACAGATGGACTCACGTAAGTTGACTTATTCTTACTAACAAAATTTCTTCTTTAATAAGCAAAGGAAAAACTGTAACTTTGAGTTCTAACAGCTGATGACATATTTTCAGTGAAGAGCAGATTTCTAACAGCCGCCCATTCTATAACCCTGACACCACCTCAATCAAAGCGCCAGCCGGCCAAGGATGTCCACGTTGTGGTGGAATGGTATTTGCTGCGGAACAGCAGCTGGCGAAAGGTACAATGTGGCACAAGAAATGCTTCAACTGTTCTGAATGCCACCGACCACTAGACTCCATGCTGGCTTGTGATGGTCCAGACAAGGAAATTCACTGCCGTGCCTGCTATGGCAAATTATTTGGACCTAAGGGATTTGGATTTGGCCACACTCCGACTCTTGTTTCAACGGACGGCGACCATGCACCATCATAGTAAGCATCAAATAGACTTTCTTTTAGCCACACACTGATCAGAATTCAATGAAACTTAGAATCTGACTGTCAGTTATTCAGCGTCAAATAATATTGTTTGAAAGGCCGATATAGTTGACGTAACGACATGCCCATATGAAAATATTCTCAGAAAGTTCTCGGTATTTCAACATGGAACTCCCGGGAGCCGAGCGAGATGTCAAACTCATTCACCAGGTATGAGCATAAAACAGATCTTCAGTGAAATATGACTGAAAGTGACTTGCAGACTGCCGGGAGTTTTTCATTCGAATCCTGTTGCATTCACGGAGGTTTCCCTGGGGAATCACCGAGGGGATGTGCCAAGGGATTCATAGCACCGAGTAATTCTAGGGAATATTTTCACGCGGATGCATTCAAATTACTTGCAATAATCAACAGAAATATGCAACTTATATGGCGCTATATGTCTTCTAACATATTCATTTGTACTTTTAGTATCGACTCTAAACCTCAGCTTGGTACGAAGAAGAACGACGGACACGGATGCTCTCGGTGCGGATACCCAGTGTACGCTGCGGAGCAGATGATTTCAAAGAACAGAGTATGGCACAAGAGGTGCTTCAGTTGTGGAGGCTGCCATCGTTCCCTAGATTCAACGAACCTCAATGACGGACCCGACGGCGAAATTTACTGTCGTGGTTGCTACGGCAGGAACTTCGGCCCAAGGGGAGTAGGTTTCGGAATGGGTGCGGGTACCCTCTCGATGGCCTAGACCTAAGCTACTGTAGGATTAGACCTGACTACCATAGTCGAACAAGACGAACGAATAATATTTCAACTATCTTTCTCTTCTCCATATTTTATCACATTGAGAAGCCCGAAGGGGCAACTAAAAAATGCACGAACGATTAGCACGGCTCCGATGGCCACGAAAGACACCGAAAAACGATGGAAGAACGTTTACTGTACAACCATTGTTCCCCATCCCTTATTTTAATATTCATCCCTCTTTTTTATTAATCCGTTCTTCTACCAACACGATTGACGAATTGCGAATGACGCATTGCCGTAATTGAAGACTTTAGATTGGGCAGCAACTGCGTTGTCAACAAAAATGATCTACTTTTTCGAATAAAAAGTAGGTTGGTTTTGCTGATGGTTATAAATGAAAAGAAAATGGATTTTCCTTTGCAATATCACCATCAGCATGTCGGTAGGATAGTATGTAAGTGAAATAAAATTAGCCAATAACCTGGTTAGTTTTCTTTCAGTTACTTCGCTGACCTTAACCGCTCTTGAATCGCGAACATTTTAAGGATAATTCTGTTAAAGAGCAGTGTTTATCAGTAGACTCTTTTGATTAAAGAAATGTTGTCTGAGTCACCGATTTCGCGAAATTCCACTGTATCTTTCTAAGATCATTCTAGCAAAAGTAAGGTGCTCGTGATTCTAAGATATTATCATGTACTTACGCCGCGAAAGCGATAATTATTAAAAATAAATGTATCATTAAATAAAAACAAAGGACTGAAACAGCCGCTAGGCGTCCACAGACTGCTTCGTTTGGCTAATCGACATTCCGCTGTCCAGGGGCGTAGGAGAAGGGAGTCGATCGATGGCGATGTGATTCTTGAATGAAACTAACGCTGCCGGTCGTAAGGTATCGTTACCAAATATTACACATTAGTCTGTTTGTTTTGATTTTTCTTTGATATCCGATAGTTTTATCGATGAGACAGATGACAGCCTTGGAAATAAACCTTCTTCTTCGATAAACGATTTTTAATTCTTAAGCTCTCCTTTTTGCTTCTGGAACTACTCCGGGAATTACACTCTGACAAGGTTTAAGCAGTTGAAAAAGTTTAAACGATATTTGGTTTATTTTCAATGATTTTTAACTAAGGGAATTTGATTTTCTTATTCTCTTCATAGTAAAGCAATTTCCTATGAATTCTGTCTCAAGTCAGGGAAGGGTAGTAAGCACGGATATGGTGTAAAACACTAATTTTATATATTTATAGCAACAAATGTACAAGTTTCGGTCACATATAATGATATACTTAATCATATGTATACTTATTCTTTTATCACCAATGGCGGAGTAATTCAGCGTCGGCATCTCTTCTTCGGCGCCCGTCAGCACGGAAGTCAACAATGGAATATTTTCTGGTCTCATTGCAACCACGCAATTTCTAACTTCTAACTTATCAGTTTAGCGAGCGCCTATCACTGGAACTCTATTCGCCTTATGCGGATAAATTTTAACAAGGAATACGAGATCACGACACCTCATGTTATACTTAGACTAAGTTAGGCTATGATCAATAAACAAGCTAAAGAAAATTGCCAATTTGAAAATCCTTTAGTTCAACAAAACTCACAATCTGAATTTAAATTTCAACGCAACTACAGAAACGGCAGAGACCACCTACGCCGAATACTTCACCTTTGGTATCACAAACCGGGCAGGACTTAACAATCTAAATTAGAGTTTATGTAAGATTAATAGCTTAAAGTGTTCTGTCTGGCGGACCGTATCAAATTAGAATCCAATGAAAAAACGAAGTGAATTCAGTTTTAATATAGTGAAAAATTAGTCCATCTTCTGCCTTTTCTTTTAGTTTCTGTTTAGTCTAATTCCAGGAGGTTCAGGGACGCAATGTCTTGTTAAATCCTACCCAGCCTTACATGCACAGTGTTTATTTACATCGATTTTTTATCAGCTTAATTAGTACAGATTCGCAGTTTTGAGAGGCAATGGATCAAGAAGGTAGGGCGGCAGGGCTGCAGAGAATGGTCTAGGGCTGCAAGATCCCCACGCACCTCCACCACCGGTGCTGCCTCGGCCGTTTGGTGAATTGCCCTCTCCATGTCCATCTGAATGTTTGACATTCACTAAATTCTGATTAGTCATCGGTTTCACCTCTGTAGAGGAAAGAACACTGTTCGACCCACCAGGTGGCGTTGCTGGACTCCTAGGTGAGCGTCCTTCGGTTTTAACGCTTCCCGTCACCGGACTGGACGCACCACTGTCAACTCCTACTCCGCCTTGCGTTGTCGACTTTTGTTGGGCCAATCGCTCTTGTTTTCTAAACTTTGCACGTCGATTTTGAAACCACACCTGAAACAATGAGACATAAGTCATTTTTTATTTATTTATAGTTTCATTTACTGCTAAGGTTAGATGTAAAAGATTTTGGTAAGGAGATTTCTGGGCGGGTTTTTAAGTAAGAGAAAGTAATTTCAATATAAGAATATGGACAAAGACGTAAATTAAAATCTAGATATTAAGAGATTAGACAGTGCAACCCAATACACATCTGTTAACGCGTATGTTTCTGAAGACCGTTATTATGATGATTATTCATAAGCATGTCAACAATTTTAATATTGATGGTGTAAATTGCTTGTGTAGATTCAAATGGTTTGAGAAAGTGCTGCTTTTTCTCCAAAAAAGTCTCGAAATTCTTATCCTTCTGTTGCATAACTACATGCATGGCTTTTAATATCTATGTAGACTCTAGCTCACACAAATATTTTTGATAAGAAATGAAGGAAATTTTTTATAGCAGAAATAATAAAAAAGAACTTTTTCAAAGAATTATCCCTGTGAGTATTTAATATTCAGTATTATTTAGTATTTATTAATGCTCGAAATTTTTAAATTTTTGCAGGAATATCTTCTTAACGAATTAATCTCCATTTCGGTACCAGGCGGGCTTCACTCGAAATCAAATTATATTCGAAACTACACTTTTAATATAAATAAAATGGAAGTGATTATTGATCGCTTTATCCCTTGGTAGATTTCTGTAAACAAAAGTTTATTTCCATTAAGAAATTCGAAAAATAATTCGAAAATTACACTTTTGCTTATTAAATGTTTATTGATATACTTTTTCACATGGCGCGCTTCTCTTAAAAACAAATTATATTCGAAACTACGCTTTTTATATACATAAAATGGAAGTGATTATTGGCCAATTTATCTCTTAGCTGAATTCAGTCAAAAAGCTTTTTTCCATCAAAAAAATTGAAAAAATAATGCATAAATTGCACTTTTGCTTATTAAATGTTTATTGATGTACTTTTTTACATAGCGGGCTTCTCTTGAAATCAAATTATATTCGACACTACACTTTTAATATAAATAAAATGGAAGTGATTATTGGTCAATTTATCCCTTAGTAGATTTCGGGATAAATAAAAATTAAAAAAAAACACGAAAAATATTGCAAAAAATTCACTTTTGTTTAATAAATGTTTATTGCTATGCAGTAGCCTCCCACTTATCGCGAGAGGATGGGACTGGGATTCGCGTTAAGTGAGGTCCCCCACTATATCAACCATCACACGGTTGGGCAAGAACATTCAGATGTTATTATACAAATTTTACCTAAGAAATCTTTAAAAACTTAGTATTTTCTTACAAGTAGACTTTGAACAAAATTTTAATACTTTAGAACTCTGGATAGACATTAAAGTTTTTTAATATATTGCAAATATAAATAACGTATAATATTAGTTTTTATAAATGCATTTTTTAATATTGTTGGTTCTTACCAATTATTCAAAAATGGTTAAATGTTAATAAATAATGAATTAATTTTTCAGAGAAACATACATAACTCTACTGTCTTTAATTTTTAAAATAATTAAATAATCTTCAAATAAAGTATTTTTTCACAAAATTTGTTCTTAAAAAAAAAATGTTATAAGGGTTTTAGCCATAGAAAAGTTAAAATACATTTCTTTTACTTTTATTTTTTTCAATAAAAATAATTTTTTTAAATTAGAATACAGTAATATTGTTTTGATTCTAATAATGATAGAAAGCGTATGTTTTTCAGAGATCTGTTTTTTGATACGACCAGTTCTAAAGTTCCAAGGCTCTGAAAATAAATATTGAAAGTGATTTTTAATTACATATATTTATTTTATTTGTGGTCTGTGCTTTTCAATGCGTTTAATTATTTTCAATTTTTCTTCCAAAATTTTCTTTTAATTTTGTTTTCGGTCTAGATTTACTAGCCATTTATTTACGAATTAGTAAGTCCTTTGAATTCAAAGAAGAATGTAGTATTAACCTCTCAAGTACGTCGCACTGAATTTCAAAATTTTTTAAAATTGTGTTTACGTGCGAGCATTTTGTTTAATGCGTGCGCATGTATGTGTCGGCAGTGGGAGCAAAGCAAGTAGGGAAGTCGCGATATCTGGTAGTGCGATAAGTGGGAGGCTACTGTACTTTTTTACATGGCCGGCTTTACTTACCCTCAAATTATATTCAAAACTAAACTTTTAATATAAATAAAATGAAAGTTATTATTGGTAATTTTATCCCCTGGTGGATTTTGGTAAAAACAAAAATCAAAAAAACTCGAAGAATAATGCAAAAATTGCACTTTTGTTTATTGAATGTACATTGATATACTTTTTTACATGGTAAACTTCTGTCGAAATCAAGTTATATTCGAAACTACACTTTAAATATAAACAAAATGGAAGTGATTATTGATCAATTTATCCCCTGGTAGATGTCAGTACAAATAAAAATTACAAAAAAAAAAACTCGAAAAAAATGCAAAGTGTACATTTGTTTATTAAATGTATATTGATATACTTTTTTACATAGTGAGCTTCTGTCGAAATCAAGTTATATTTGAAACTACACTTTAAATATAAGTAAAATGAAAGTGATTATTGATCAATTTATCCCTTGGTAGATTTCGGTAAAAATTAAAATTAAAAAAAAAACTCGAAAAAAATGCGAAAAGTGCACTTTTGTTTATTATATATATTGATGTACTTTTTTACATGGCGGGCTGCCCTCGAAATCAAGTTATATTCAGAACTAAACTAGTAATATAAATAAAATGAAAGTGATTATGGGTCAATTTATCCCCTGGTAGATTTCGATAAAAATAAAAATTACAAAAAAAAACTCGAAAAAAATGCAAAAAGTGTACATTTGTTTATTAAATCTATATTAATATACTTTTTTACATAGTGGGCTTCTGTAGAAAACAAATTATATTGAAAACAACTTTTTTAATATAAATAAAATAGAAGGGATTATTGTTCAATTTATCCATTGGTACATTTCAAGAAAAAGTTTTTCCATAAAAAAAAAACTCGAAAAATAGTGCAAAAATTGCACCTTTGTTTAATAAATGGACATTGATATATCTTTCTACATGGCGGGTTTCTCTCGAAAACAAATTGTATTTGAAACTAAACTTTTAATATAAATAAAATGGAAGTGATTATTGAGCTACGTATCCCTGGACATATTTCGGTAGAAAAAGTTTATTTCCATTAATAGACTTAAAAAATAGTGCAAACATTGCACTTTTGCTTATTAAATGTTTATTGATATACTTTTTTTAACATTGCTGTCTTTTCTCGAAATCAAGTTATATTCGAAACTACACTTTTAATATAAATAAAATAGAAGTGAATATTGATAAATTTATCCCATGGTAGATTTCGGTAAAAAGAGATTTTTGCCATAAAAAAACTCGAAAAATGAAGCAAAAATTGCACTTTTGTTTATGAAATGTTTATTGATATACTTTTTTACATGGCCGGCTTTACTTGAAATTAAGTTATATATGAAACTACACTTTGAATATAATTAAAATGGAAGTGATTATTGACCAATTTACCCTTTGTAGATTTCTGTGAGAAAAGTTTATTTCCATTAAAAAAACTCGAAAAATAGTGCAAAAATTGCACTTTTTCTTATTTAATGTTTATTGATATACTTTTTTTAACATGGCTGGCTTTTCTCGAAATCAAGTTATATTCGAAACTAAACTTTTAATATAAATAAAATAGAAGTGAACATTGATAAATTTATCCCTTGGTAGATTTCGGTAAAAAGAGATTTTTGCCATAAAAAAACTCGAAAAATTAAGCAAAAATTGCACTTTTGTTTATGAAATGTTTATTGATATCATTTTTTACCAGGCAAGCTTCACTCGAAATCAAGTAATATTCGAAACTGCACTTCAAATATATTTGATTATTGATCTATTTATCCCTGTATATATTTCGGTAAAAAAAGTTTATTTCCATTAATGGACTCAAAAAATAGTGCAAACATTGCACTTTTGTTTAATAAATGTTTATTGATATACTTTTTTACATGGCCGGCTTCTCTCGAAATCAAGTTATATTCGAAACTACACTTCAAATATAAATAAAATAGAAGTTAGTATTAACCAATTTATACATTGGTAGATGTCAAATAAAATAAAAAATAAAAAAAAACTCGAAAAATAATGTGAAAATTGCACTTTTGTTTATTAAATATATATTGATAAACTTTTTAAATGTCAGGCTTCTTTTGAAATAAAATTATATTCGAAACTACGCTTTAAATATACGTAAAATGGAAGTGATTATTGATAAATTTATTCTTGGGTAGACTTCTGTAAAAAAGGTTTTTTTTTATAAAAAAAATTGTAAAAATAATGCAAAAATTGCACTTTTGATTGTTAAATGTTTATTGATATACGTTTTTACATGGTGGGCTTCTGTCGAAATCAAGTTATAGTGTAAACTACACTTTTAATATAAATAAAATAGAGGTGATTATTGATCCATTCATCCCTAGTTAGTTTCGGGATAAATAAAATTTTTTTTAAATCTCGAAAAATAATGAAAAAATTGCACTTTTGTTTATTAAGCATATATCAATATCCTTTTTCATGGCGGGCTTATCTCGAAATCAAGTTATATTGGAAACTACACTTTTAATATAAATAAAATGAAAGTGATTATTGATTAATTCATCCCTAGGTAGATTTCGGAATAAATAGAAGTTTTTTATAAACTCAAAAATGATTAAAAAATGGCGTTCTTGTTTATTGAATGTGCATTAATAAACTTTTTTACATCGCGGGCTCATCTCGAAATCAATTTATATTCGAAACTACAGTTTTAATATAAATAAAATGAAAGTGATTATTGATTATTTCATCCCTAGGTAGAATTCGGAATAAATAAAATTTTTGTAAAAACTCGAAAAGTAATTAAAAAATTGCACTTTTTTATTGAATGTGCATTGATATACTCTTCTACATGGCGGGCTTCTCTCGAAATCAAGTTATATTGGAAACTACACTTTTAATATAAATAAAATGAAAGTGATTATTGATTAATTCATCCCTAGGTAGATTTCGGAATAAATAGAAGTTTTTTATAAACTCAAAAATGATTAAAAAATGGCGTTCTTGTTTATTGAATGTGCATTAATAAACTTTTTTACATCGCGGGCTCATCTCGAAATCAATTTATATTCGAAACTATAGTTTTAATATAAATCAAATGAAAGTGATTATTGATTAATTCATCCCTAGGTAGATTTCGGGATAAATAAAAGTTTTTTAAAAACTCGAAAAATAATTAAAAAATTGCACTTTTATTATTGAATGTGCATTGATATACTCTTCTACATGGCGGGCTTCTCTCGAAATCAAGTTATATTCGAAACTACACTTTTAATATAAATCAAATGAAAGTGATTATTGATTAATTCATCCCTAGGTAGATTTCGGGATCAATAAAATTTTTGTAAAAACTCGAAAAATAATTAAAAAATTGCACTTTTTTTATTGAATGTGTATTGATATACTCTTCTACATGGCGGGCTTCTCTCGAAATCAAGTTATATTCGAAGCTACACTGTTAATATAAATAAAATGAAGTGATTATTCGTCAATTTATCCCTGTGTAGATTTTTGTAAAAAAAGTTTATTTCCATTAAGAAATTCGAAAAATAATTCGAAAATGACACTTTTGCTTATTAAATGTTTATTGATATACTTTTTCACATGGCGCGCTTCTCTTGAAAACAAATTATATTCGAAACTACGCTTTTTATATACATAAAATGGAAGTGATTATTGGCCAATTTATCTCTTGGCTGATTTCAGTCAAAAAGCTTTTTTCCATCAAAAAAATTGAAAAATAATACAAAAATGGCACTTTTATTTATTAAATGTTTATTGATACACTTTTTAACATGGACAGATTTTCTCGAAATCCAATTATATTCGAAACTACACTTTTAATATAAATAAAATGGAAGTGATTATTGATCAATTTATCCTTTGGTAGATTTCGGTTAAAAAAGTTTTTTTTCCATCAAAAACCTCGAAAAATAATGCAAAAAATTACACTTTTGTTTATTACATGCTTATTGATATACTTTTTTACAAGACAGCCTTCACTCGAAATCAAATTATATTCATAACTACACTTTCGCGACGGGTGAAGGTACCGCAGGTATCCATACGTCTCATCCGTAAGACCACACAGGAAGGTAGACTGGTAAGCCGTAAGAACAGTGCAGGGTGCCCGCAATCGCGACCGAAAATTTTTATTTCACGTAACGCGGGTGAGTCAACAGAATTTCGAGACTAGATTCGGACGTCAAAATTTCAAAATCTCTACCGACGGGAGGCAGGGATGTAACAGGAACGTTTCCCTTCATGTTCTATCCTTTGAAACGGGAGTGTTGGCATCAGCGGATCCTATCCACCTGCTAAAAATAAAATTAAGTCAAATCTCAAAACGAGACAAAGAATTTTCTTAAAAAACTGCAGCTCTCTTTTATAAAAAGTAGAAATATAATCTACCTTTCATAAGGGTGAACTCTGCGGAAGTGACGGGTGATCGCGCGTGTTGTGTGTGTCGCGATTGCCAAGGACTAGAGTGAGTTTTTTTTACTCTCGAACGAAAAGGGTTTGCCCGCTTTCAACCAAAACAATAATACTTCCAATTAGTGCCTTTCCTGTTTATTTTCGGATTTTTGGAATTTTTTCAAGTGTAACTGGCAGCGGTAGGATTAAGTCAACGACTGCTAAGTGTATCGTTCCAATTACTGTCAACTTCTGACACGTTAAACGTGTCCCTTCTTCAGGCACTTTTATGTCTCTCTCTCTCTGTGAATATTTAATTTCAATCAAATCGCAATCAGTATAATGAACGCACGGACTTAGGACTAACATCATTCTCTTGTTGATATCATCGGGTAAAACAACTCTCAGTACGAGAGTAAGGGTACCGGCCCATAAATAAATAGGAAGGACGATTTCTCACCCTTCCTCTAGTTTAGGGGAAGCCTCCCCCCGCGCGCACCTGATACATCATTTTATTTTCTGTTCATCTTTTACTGAGTTACCTACGGAAGGCAGGCAACAAGCAAGGGTATCCAAGAAAGGATGCAGTAGATTACAAATTTTATGTTAATCGTACGTGACAAACTGATGGTGGCAGCGATGGAATCTACCCTTGCTGTTGTCCCTACTTAGTGGCGCTACAAGTAACTTTTGTTATGAGGCGACTAAAACCAAAAGTTAAAAAAAAATTAC
Organism: Druon quercuslanigerum; assembly: GCA_010014905.2. Taxonomy (NCBI): domain Eukaryota; kingdom Metazoa; phylum Arthropoda; class Insecta; order Hymenoptera; family Cynipidae; genus Druon; species Druon quercuslanigerum. The sequence goes on along the minus strand of JAAAKG020157435.1, from coordinate 18,427 downwards.
TTCTGAATTTTATGTGTGTTTCATCATTTTCAATTATAGTATCTATGCAAGTGAACAATTAAGCTTTTAAAAAGAATGTGCTTCCAAGTTAAATCGAAAAACCACGCGTGCATTTGCTAGGGGACCTCGCATTAAATTGCTGGGTGATTTTATCTTGGTAATATTTCTACTTTATAGTGGAAATATTGGAACTCTCTTCAAAAGTCTTTTTCGATCATTTTTCTTAAATGAGAATGACACTTTTCAAGTTTGTGCTCAGGAATAAGGCTTGAAGTTTTCACTCACGCCTTAACTAATTAGAGTGTCACTAAATCAAATCAAAAATCGACGAGTTAATTTGCAAGGGGACCTCGCATCAAATTGCCTAATATTTTTGATTTGGCCATATATTGGATTTTGGTTCAAGAATTATTCTTATGTAAACAGTCGTCATTTCAAAATTATGATACGGCTTAAGAATGTTTCCTACGAAAATTAGGGCAGAATTCCGTTCTCGTAAAAACTAAAGTTCAAGTACCTGAGCCCCAATCTGTTGTTTTCGTAACTCCAAAACCCCAGAAGAAATTCTTGAGATTCAGGAACTTGAGAGCCAAAAATTCAGCAACCACATTGAATTTTCGTCCTTCTTCGAAGGATTTCTGAACCACGCTGAAGTCAGAATTAAGCTTTCTAAACACGCTCAACCCCGGATGTCCGAGAACTAATCAGAATTCAGCAGACATCTGTCCCTCCCCCCTTTTTCTTTTCTTTTTATTTTGTTTGCGGTAATATTATGAAATCTCTTTAATAAGTTTCGAAAAGAATATAAAAGAGAAAAACATGCCATCAAACTGTGGCTCACTTTGTTAAGGGGGAATGGTCCCAAAAAGTCTGAATTGAAAATAAAATTCTATTCCCACTTGGTAAAGATTAGCCTTCATGAGTGTATGTCTAGACATAGGCTCTGTTTCTCATCTCGAAGAGGAGGCGCAACACTATTTATTTTACTAATGACCTCATAAATGAAAAGAGGGTTCAGTTTGGGGTCATTTAATTTCGGCCTGGATTTTCCGAAGGTACCAATTCTATGATTTATAACACAGAAGAGTCCCAGTTAACAGCTCTTCACATTGGTTGAATATCGCAAGAGTTGTAGTTTACATTTTTAACACTTAAAGAAATCCTTATGAATCCTCCAGAGGGTGGGTTCTCCTCAACACCTTCCCGCAAAAAAGGGAGAAGGACCAGGGGAAAACGTCAGTACGCCGCTGAAGCTCGTAGGGCGGTAATTTACCGTAATCTCGTCTTCCCAGAAAAGAAAGGGGTTACCGTATGCGTGGCCCGGCCAAACGTCCAACCGGCCAACCGTCCAACTCAGCACCTGTACGTGCCCCCGTGAATCCAATTAGACCATTCGTGACTATCGAATTGAATTTAGAACAGGCCCTTCAAGAATGAGTACGTGCTGCCCGTGAGGAACACCACGACCACGCAGTCGAAAACCCCAAAGAAGTAGCATCAGTGGAACCAGAGATCAAAATTTTTACCAAGGAATACTACACCTGATCAAAAATTAAATAAATATTCCGATGTAGTGCACCCTAAGCCTCCCTTAAGCATTTTCTTTTGTAATCGCAAGTCGGTTATTAAAAATCGGCCCACTCGGCAACAAAATAAAAATTACGGTGTGTCAATTCTACGCCACACCTGTTCGTGAAAAGTCGAAACCAATAGATGCCTCCGTTTGTGATAGAATTCGCGCACCTAGCCGAAGGTCAACTACCTGCATCAGTCGAGTTGAATGGTGACGATTTCCAGAACGGTTTTTCTGAACTAACGTTCAACTGGAACACTAATAACAACTTTATTGATGGGGGTAGTCTCAACATCCCTTATAGGTCTATTCCAGAATACAAAGCCACTATCGGAACCACTACCTTGAAAGTGATAGGAGAATTGAGACTGGAAATAAGGAAAGACAATTTCCATTTTTACTTAATTTCTAACCCAGAATCAATCGGACTATATGAAGTTAGCGGAATTGCGGGAAGGCGAATTATCAAACATCTATCGATATTGCATGGATTTCCCATCCAGTAAAGGAAGCTCATTCTTATCTATTTAACTCTACATAGAGCCCCCTAGCCGTCAAGATGCCTAATCCCGTATATGCCGCAATTTGATGGAAAAAATCCTAAACTCAAGGAGTTCCTCTAGGACACCGCAAACGGCGCAGTGTACATCACTGAGGCAAACGAACCCGGATTTACGAAGATCGTCCTCAGTAAACTCAAAGGGGTTGCTCGCGACAGCGTGACAGACAAACGTTTTAACAAGGTGAACGAGCTAATCGCCCACTAAAAAAAATTTGCTCCTACGAAGAAATACCAGTGGTATTTCGAGAACATAGTGAACCTTCGATTGGTTTAGAATGAGACACTGAGGGACTACTATATCAGGGTCCAAGGCCTGCTAAGTGGTGCTCGGCATGCTGTTGAGGAAAAGTACATTAAGGTGTACAACTCAGGACAAGCAGATGAAGCAAAGGAGAGTAACATCATAATGAGTCCCGTGACGGACGTCACGCTTGACGCATTTATAAAAGGGCTTCCAGATGAAATGTCTACCTACGTAGACACCAGAAATCCGAAGGACCTCGTCGAAGCCCTCGATCATGCCTTACATATCCAGAAAAGGCAAAAGCAACTTGAGAGAACCAAGAACCATCTCTCGGCCTATCTTAACTCTCGGACAAGGGACAACGCGCACGATCGTCCCCGCTCACCTAGCCCCTATTCTGGCAGTTAGAAAGGAAGAAAAAGGGCGCGGGCCATTACTTAGGAAGAATTGACTTGGGCAAAACCAAGGACTCAACAAATTACCCAGTCCCTGCTCTTTCAAGGTACCAGGCTTCTCATGTCCCTTATCCCCCTCAATATCCCTATTCCTACCCCTCTACTTTCCCTTCTAATATTCCTTAACCTTATCAGTACCCTCCACATTTTCCTGTACACTCTTATCCCCAAGGCTTCCCAACAGATAATGGCGTCCGAGTTGGCGCACCCTGGCAAAGTTACGGAAGAACAACCGAGAGTGCGACTTCTCCTGGATTAAGCTCACCAGGACCATCGGGAAATTTAAACTCGCCCCAGACTCCTCGCTCCGACGCGGCAGGGATTCCGTCCACTCTTCAGCGCCCCCAAGAATGTTTGCACTTCCTATAGCACACCATCGGGTCCTACGAGCAGGAATCGAAAAAGAAAGCTCTCCGGTCGTCTCTCTTACAGCACCAGCGCTTAAACATCCAAGGTCTAAATTTTTAGTAGGCCCAGAATCAGGCGTAAACCTAATAAAAATCAAGGGGTTGGTCCCTGAATTAAAGTACAAACCAGAAGATGCCGTCTTATTAGCAGGGATACATCCAGAATCCGTGGCAACTATCGGAACTACCAAGATCACGCTATTTGATGCTCCAGTAGAATTCCATATCGTGAAAAATGATTTTCCAATATTACCTAATGGGATGATTAGAAGGCCCTACCTATGACAGGAACAAGCCCTGATATCCTTTAGGTACAATACTAATGTCACAATTTCGGACCCAATTAACCCTATCACATTTATTGATTAAGAGTCTCGCTCAGCCCGGACGCTGCTGAGGTCCGAAATTAAATCCTACGTTAGGATCTTGAAAATCAAGGCCAGAACAAGGCAACCAATCGGCATAAGTGTCCTCAACTCAGAAATAAGGGAAGGATATTTGCCCAGTATAGAAACCCCTAAAGGAGTGTATCTGGACGAAGCAGCCGCCTCTTCTCACGAAGGAGTCTGCCGCGTACTCGCCATCAATAATCGAGAGGAGGATGTGGAAATAGAACTATCAGCCCAAGAAGTCCTGTCGTATGATCTTATTGATCCTCATGACGAAGAGTGACTAACTTTGATTCTGAGTACTTGATTAGGGATCTGCAAAAGGAAATGGGAAACTCCTACACTGACTGAGTCAAGAAGATTAAGAACAGCTTGCGCATCTGCGGACTCAGCTCAGAGGAAAGGGATTATGTTCATAGGTGGGTGGAAGATTTCGTCGACATCTTTAAAATAAATGGAGAAAAGCTCTCGACTACGAACTGTATCCAACATATAATCCCCACCAACAGCAATAATGGCATCGCAAGGAAACAATACCGGTTCCTTAATGAGGCAGCCGACCAAGTGGCTGTTCCGATACAAATACAACTCGATAGCGGAATAATAGTACCTTCTCAGTATCCTCATAACTCTCCTCTCTGGATTGTCCCTAAGAAATTAGATGGTTCCGGCGAGATAAAGTGGACAGCAGTGATCGATTTTCGTGCCCTTAACGAAAAGTTCATAGGGGATGTATACCCTCTGCCCAATAACACCGACATCCTAGACCGTTTGGGAGAAGCCCAGTACTTCTCTGTCCTTGACTTCGCTAGTGGCTTCCATCAAGTCGAGACTCACCCGGATAACAGGAATAAAACAGCGTTCTTCACGCCTCAAGGACACTTCGAATACTTACGTATGCCCATGGGAATCAAAAACGCTCCTGTGACCTTCCAGCGGCTAATGGACACCGTATTGAAAGGATTACATGGTACTGAGGTCTTCGTCTACCTTGACGATATCGTAGTTTATTCTAAGGTTCTAGAAGAACACGCTATAAAAATCAGGAGATTCCTGCATCGCCTTAGAGCAGCCAATCTTAAGCTTCAACCCGATAAGTGCGAATTCCTACAAAGGAAGGTGGTATATCTTGGCCACATCATTAGCCATTAGGGATTGAAGCCGAACCCAGACAAAATACAGGCCATAAAAAACTTTCCTCGTCCGAAAAACGTGCGCAATATCCGTCAATTTCTAGGACTGTCAGGATACTACAAAAGGTTTATACTGGACTATGCGAAGATCGCTAGTCCCTTAACTGATCTCCTGAAGTAGGATACAAAATGGAAATAGGGCTGCGAACAAGACGAAAGCTTTCATAAGCTCTGCGACTCCCTTTGCAATGAACCTATTCTACAATACCCCAACTATAAAAAACCTCTAAATTAATCACAGATGCTTCTAAACATGCCGTCGGAGCTACCTTAACTCAAGAGGAAGAAAGGCTAGACATGCCCGTAGCATACTTTTCCAAAGCCATGAACAGCTTCCAAGAAAAGTAACCCAAAGAAGAGCAAGAGTACTTGGCCAGCTTTCAAGCACTTGTACACTTTCGGCCGTACCTGTATGGTCGAGAGTTTATACGTGCTTGTGACCAGGAACCAGTTCAAGGGATGAACTATATCACTGATCCAGCACAGGAAATGGAGAAAAGCACTATAGGTAAACGGTTGACAAAAAGCAGGGGAACCAGGCCACCACTTGTGATGCACGAATCCTCAGCCGAGCCATCCTCAGCCGAGCCATCCTCAGACGACGAATGTTCTGACTCCTCGGACACGCCCATATTCCGAAAATCTAACAACGTGCTACCCGGCTTAGGACCTTCAACCGGTACTAGAGGTAAAAATCCGACATTCAGGAGCGCCCCTCCCGGAATTGCAAATCCAAATCTATGGTTCTCGCCACTACAAGACACCAACGCAGACGTATACATCGATGAAGCATGTAGCTACCATAGGAGCGAAGAACCGAAGGCGGGGATAGGCGTGTGGTTTGGTCTAAACAAACCACTAAACGTCTTACAGCGCAGCCAAGGCGACATACCAATAATGCAGCTAAAACATAAGCAGCCACTGTAGCAGCCCATAGGGCCTATAGTTCAACCTCAGTAGTTCTACCGAATGGATTCGAAAAGTTAAAGACCTCTCTAGAACCGTTGGAGGTAATTTGGGAGCATATTCCTGGATACCAAGGAATTTTTTGTAGCGAAATAGCCGACAAATTGGCCAGGGAAAGCATTGAGGGCCCCCACCTACTAAGGAAACTAAACAGGCCCTACCTTCGGTTGCCATAGTGATAAAAGGATATCCAACTATTACTAGTAGCGAAGACGATGATGACGAGACACTGGACCACCCATTGCCATTGCCCAGGTCAAGTTTCAAGGAAGATCTCCAGAAATCATTTGCACGATTCGATACCCATGCATCGCTGAGCTGAGACCATTAAGGGCTAGGAGAAGGCATACAGATTCCATGTACCTATGTCTCTGAAGGGGGGCAAGATGAAGAGTTACTCAAGGAATTAAAACTTCTTGACCCATGTGGCGAATACGACGACAACACCTTTGCAGAAACGGTGAAAAGCTTCCTGGAAACCTACAAAAAACAGATGAACCAGGGAACCGATAATCACCCGGAATCTGAAAGACCTCAGGTCAGTCCTCTAAGGACTATGAAACCCTCTGACAAAATACCCCTGGACCCCATTGAGCACCCTGAACATCTGCCCTCCTCTTCCACAAAAACTTTCGGTGTGGAGAGAAGAAGCACTGTCCGATTTAAGGACCCTCCTGAGGAACTCGAAATCACTTCAGGATCCTCGATCGTAGGGCGGAATCGTCTAATCGAAGCCCCACCCCTTACACCAGCTCCAACAATAGCACCAGGGGCTAGATGCACACCGTTCACAGTCACCAATTTGAACTCGACCCCCAATGAGGAAGAAACATCACCCAACAGGAGGCCGGAGATACATCCACGAAGATTGCAACCATTCCCTCTTCCCTAGCCAAGGTGGACCTACCCTATATCGACGACTTCTCAACCAATGAAGCGATCATCGAAAGTCCCATTCACACAGAATTAAAATTGAGTAACCTAAATGAAAGAGGACCAAACGTTCTACATCAATGGATCAAAACTCTGACCTATAGGATGACAATTATGCCTACTTCGTTTCAGAGGACTGCGAAACAACGAAGCTGTCGAACGTATTGACACCCAGGACGTATGGGAACGCAGGCTGAGAAAGGGGCAAGTAGTAATCACTGCCCACGGTTGATACTGCACATATTCTATCGTATTAAAGAGGAGACATATGGACGATATTGACTGGAAGGACGTGACCACAGGATTAAAACACCTCCACATTGCTCTAAAAAAGGTAATTAAACATCATGTCGAATGGCTAACTCTTAACACGCCTTAGGGACGTTGCCTCAAAATAAGATGGCACAACTATTGGCACCAAGTTTTTAAAACAGCGGCATGACTATCACTCTCTGCCACGGAAAGGTAGAAATACCCCGTCCCGAATTTCGACAAGATATCATAGCAGAATATCATGGCAGTTTAATCGGTAGCCACAAGGTTTTGACAAAGACATACCGTCGCATCAGGGAGAAATATACATGACCTAGTTTACAAGACCAAGTCAATAGTTTCATCCGCAGCTGTCCAAGTTGCCTAGAACAGAAACTAGTTCGAGCCAAGACCCGGGAACTTATGCTTATAACTGACACTCTAGCCGAACCCTTCGAAAAAGTATCCCTTGATACAATAGAAAAACTACCTACCACACCAAACGGAAATCGCCACATCTTGACAATGCAGGACAACTTCAGTAAATACTGTATTGCTATCTCCATACCTGACCTCGAGGAACCCACGATAGCTCACGCAGTAGCCACCTCACTATTCTCTCAATATGATGCGCCTCTAAGTATCCTGACTACTACGCTGATGACTATGACGATTGAGATCGATTGCTCCCCTTCGCCATGTTCGCTTATAATACTTCAGTACATAAAGCAGCTAATTTTACGCCCTATGAAATGGTTTTTGGCCGAGTTGCATGGACACCCAGCTTGTTCCCCCAAGGCGAGGAATTCGAGACCTACGGCTCTTACCTGCGCGACTTGATAGTTAGAATATCGGAAATTCGAAAAATCGCGGCCGCAAACCCAATTAAGGCAAAAAGAACGTTCAAAGAGCATATGACCGTAATGCCTAACCTCTAAACGGAGAAATAGGAGACCAAGCCTACGTCATTAAAGAAATGAGGGACGTTAAATTGAACAGTAGAGCTACCGGCCCTTATACGATAGTCGAGTTAACTGAAAACAATAACGTAATTCTTGAAACCGAGACCGTCGACCTATTCGCCAAGCACAAGAAGAAGGTTAAGATTGTTTATATATATATATATATATATATATATAAATATATAAAAGGGTGAATATCCTGTCTGGAACTTCCTTTCTTCTCTGAAGAAAAGACTAACCCTTGCTCTTTTTAGGTAAAAATGGAAGGTCTATGGCTACTGATTTTTCTGTTCCCTCTTACAACTCCGGGAGGCTCCGAATCCACCACGTACAGGGACACCCCTTTGAAAACTAGTACCGAAGTGTACTATGAATACCTGAGGCCCATGAAACGAGTTGCTGGAACATGGCGGATCACTATATTCCTGGATCTACATAAAATCCGAGGGCCTCTGGACTCCTACCAGCGACGATTTCAACATCTATCGGAACCGTGCTTACCCGGATTTGGGATATTCTGCCTGCAGACCATTACCAACTATCGCCTGGATGCTAAATTTCTTGCGGAATGAGGAGCCGAAGTACACAACCATTACTAGGAATTCTGGGAGGACTTGTTGGACCTATAGCAGGCCTAATGATCTACAGTGATGGAGAAACCTTGGAAGCTGAAATCACTGAACTCCATCAGGCTTAAGCTGACCTGTCCAGCCTCGTTGGCAGACAAACACACGTATTAAGAGCTCATCTAGAAGGAATCCATGAATTGTCAAAAAGTAACAAGGAAATATTAACTCGACTCGAACGACGACTATCACAAAACCACTTAAGGTTAGAAAACCTCACGCGGACCGTTGCTGAGCTGAAATACGTTGAAGCGTTGACAGAAGTACTTAAAGCAATATATTCCATCCTCGACTACATCCGTGCTAACCATCGTATTTTGGAAGCTATTCACGCTTCTCGACAAGGAAGGATGCATCTTTCACTTCTGACGTCCGGACAACTAGAACCAGTCTACCGAGGTATCCAAGATCACTACCCCAGCCTTGAGTTTCCCATCCCAGGGCCACAAGCAGACCTCGAGGAGCTATCTAATATAGCTACAGTTACCGCTATCTACAAGAGAGACAACCTTAAATATATTAGTAGATATTGCGCTCCTAGAACGACCCCATTATTTAATGTATCAACTATTTCCAGTACCCGTAATCCAATTAGTACTAGGAAACGGCTCCGGTAGCACCTATGTTTCACAAAGTTATTGCCACATTGCCGTAGAGGACTCCCAACGAACCTAAATTCTACTGGATGGCCCAAGCGTGCAATGCTGCAAAAGGAGCCCCCACCATAGAATATGTAACGACAACTCCCCCATCAACGAGAACGCTCATCACCAAACATGCAAGAGTGAACTGCTATTGAACCTTTCGCCAAAATCTCTTCGAAGGTGCGATATTAAAGTGACCTACAATAGAGGGTCGCGATGGATTTCCATCAATTCCTTGAATGGATGGCTCTATTCCTTAGTCCCATATCCGCCGAATTGAAGTGTCCAGGCCACACTAAAACACTTATCTCCTCATGTTCTGCTACAAGCGCGTCTCTGCTTAGCATACAGCTACACAATGCATCGTAACAATAATAGTTCAACGTACTTTGCCATTCTCTCTCTTTTTCTCTTTCTTCTTTCCATACCATTCTCCCATAGCCTCGTTCCTTCACTCAAGATGCTATGCACTGAGATCTGACAGTACGAGCACGTGGTAGTAGCAAAACAAAGCCACGTACCTACTCAGCAAAAAAGAAAACATAATGCTAAAAATGTTCAAATGTCTGTAATTAATTAATAAGTACTATTAATTAATTAATAGTTATATAATAAGTTGAAATTTTCAACCTACATCAACTCTGATGCAAATTGATAATTAAAAATTCTTTTTAGGAATATGAAAGACCTCAAACGCTTTACCTTCGTAAAGTGCTGACGAGATTCCTGTTTGGCAGGTGCAAAAATTTCAGACAAAGCATTTGGCAATAAGAATTTCGCTTACTCCACACTAAAAGCCAAGCACCGCACGGTATATTCCTTCTTCTTAAACAAATTCCGCAATATTGCAAATATCCCTACCTAGATATCCAATTATAAACGACCTAGGTGCATCGAACAAAAATTGCAGTTTTCTGAGTAACTTGGCACGGGACAGATCTACTCGGATTTTTGTCCGTACGATCGGGCGATTCGTACGAACCTATAACTCCCAAGTTATATCTTGTTTTTTCTTTTCCTCTTGGAGGACTAACCCTGCAAGTGAAAATTCACACCCTGTGAATAAAAATGGAATTCTTTCGTCGCGGCGGGTAAAGGTACCGTGCAGGGGGCCCGCAATCGCGACCGAAAATTTTCATTTCATGTAACGGGGGTGAGTCAACAGAATTGCGAGACTAGGTTCGGACGTCCAAAGGTCAAAATCTCTACCGACAGGAAGGAGAGGTGTAACGGGAGCGTTTCCCTTCACGTCCTATCCTTGGAAACGGGAGTGTTGGCATCAACGGATCCTATCCACCAGCTAAAAATAAAATTGAGTCAAATCTCAAAACGAGACGAAGTAATTTTCTTAAAAAACTGCAGCTCTCTTTTATGAAAGGTAGAAATATAATCTACCTTTCATAAGGGTCAACTCACGGATGATCGCGCGTGTTGTGTGTGTCGTGATTGCCAAAGCCCTTCCGTCAGTTTAGGGAAAGCCTTCCCCCTACGCGCACTTGATACATCATTTTATTTTCTCTATATCTTTTACTGGGTATTCTACGGAAGGCAGGCAGGAATCAGGGGTATCCAAGGAAGCATGCAGTAGATTAAAAGTTGTATGTTAGTCGTACGTGACAACTATTTTTTTGAATTGACAATTTACGTTGCTGTGGAAATTTTATATTTCGGAGTAAAAAATTAGATTTTTTGGTGTAAACGCCGTCATAAGTCTTGTAAGTATTTAAAAACAGATTTAAACAGATTTCCAAAATTATATAAAAAATAATCTGGAAATCTTTCAAGCATTGTGAAAAAATTTGCTGGTTTTATAAAAAATAGTAGGAAAAAGTCGAATCATTTTAAACGGTATTCAGAAGCTTTTTAAAGAATTTCAAAAGATGAATAATTTAAAACAAAATTTTGAAGCTTTTTAAGGATTTTTTAAGATTTCTGGGAAATTCTTCAATGATTTTTTTGTTTAAAAAATTATTTTTGACATAATACTTAAAAAGAATTTAAAACAAATTTGGAAGAATAAATAGAAATTGAACAATTATTATTTAAGTAATAATTCGATTTGGTTAAAAGATATTTAGTAGCTTTGAAGTATAAAAATAATTTTATTATTTTAAGTTTTAATGCTTTTAACTCAAATTGCTTTAAATGATGTAATTTTAAAACAAAATTTAAATTGGTTGATTATTTCTTCAATTTATTTAGAGCATGAAAAATTATAGCGTGGAATTTTTGTTGAACCTTCGATCTGCAGAATTTATGAAAATTAGAACTTTTGATTTTGTAGTTTACCTATGTTTATTTTATAATAGGAAGATTAATAATTATTCTTTACTTTTTTAAATTAATGTCGATAGTATATTTAAAAATATTTAAAAATATTTCCAAAATAGTCAGAAAATAATCTGGAAGATTTTGAGGCATTATTTTAATTTTGCAGGATTTATTACAAGTTTCAGAGAAAACTCGAATAATGTAAAAAGTTGCTTAAAAGTTTCAAAAGAATTTAAAAGCAATAAAAGGAAGGCATCCCTGTGATTAGTCACAGAAATAATGCTCGTCATACCCCTACCCCTTTCTTATATCTCATGGAGGCGGGAAGGCACTCCTGTCACTGATCACAGAAATAATTTTGATTAAACCCTTTACCCCTTTCCAAAAACGCTTGTTGGGACTGGAAAGCACCTCTGGAACTGGTCACAGAAATAACCGGTAGTCTAGGCTATATCCTTGAAGTATGCTTTTTTTTAAAAACTGGTACAAAAATTGCTGGTAACATTAATTGTTTTACTGGCACCGACAATTTTTTACCGGTACCGGTTTTTTATACACAACTTTCTTATTACTCTAATCAAACTTTCATAAACAAATGAACTGTTCGGTAACTTATTTACTAAAATACATTGTGCTTTTATGAAAACTACTCAAATTGCATTAAAAGTAATGCGCTGACAAAAAAATTAGTATAAAATATTGTACGTGAAAAACTTTACAAAAGATTCTGCCTTTTGTAAAGGCCAGGGAAAATGAAAAATTCGTCAGAGTAAAGTTATTATAAAGTCATTCTTTGTGGTTGGAATATCGACTATTATTAGTTTAAAATTAATTTTTTAGTGGAAAATTTAACTACTTGATTTTTGGCTTAAAATTTATTTTTTTTACAATGAAAATTCAACTACTTGGTTAAACTACTTCTTAAAAAATTAATTTTTTTGTTTCAAGTTGTAAAAAAAATCGTTTTTTTAAATCTTTTATTTTATTACAATTTTTAATCTGAAGAATGTCAATTTTCTATTTGTTTTTATTGTTAGAAAACTAATTTTTCTGGTCGAAATTTCTTCTTTTTCTGGCGAAAACTGCAACTGTTTGGTGACAGTTTCGGGTTGAAAATGCAACTGTTTTACCAAAACAATTCGTCCTTTGACTTAAAACTTCAATTCATTCTTTTCTTATTAACTTAAAAATCTTTATATGTTGAAAATTCGTCTATTTGCTTAAAAAATGGAATTTCTGAGTTGAACTACTATGTTAAATTTCTTTATGAAGATTCATTATGTGTATTGAAAATTCTTATTTTTGGATGGAAATTAAATGATTTTGTAGATTTGACTTTTTGGTATAAAAGGTTGAAAATTCAACTGCTTGATAGTAAACTCGTTTTCCAGATTGAAAACTTGTGTCTTTTGGTTGAAAGATGACCTACTTTCTTATTAATTTATGTTCTGGCTTGTCGATCCATCAGTTTAGTTGAAAATTCATTCATTTGGTTCAAAAGTTTACTATTTTGTTGAAAATTTAACTGTTTTATTAAAATTTTTACCTAAATCAGCTAAAAAGGCTATGAATCAGTCAAATGTACACTAATTTTAATCAAAAAGAAACCAACAACCGTGTTTTCCCCCCAAATTACCAAAAATTACCAAAAAAAACGTGTTTTGTCCGTAAAATCAGATTTTGTGGGCGTACAGAAAATTTTGCGTATAAAACATGTTTAGAAAGGTATCTGGTAAACTTATTTTTTGTCCTGGAAAACTTGGAAAACTGTTATAATTTTTATTCGCAGAATCACTAGACATGCTGGTTATGTATTTTTCTTACACTAAATATTTTACCTATGTCATAAAAGTAGCTTTTATGAATACGAATCTTATTTCATAATTATTTATGTGTAAAATTTTCGAATATAATTTTTTTGTCTTATTTGATGCGAATACATTATTTCTCACGCAGATTGGGTAGACGAAATATTTTTCAATTTTCTATATTTCACTTCAGCTGAGCAGGTAAGCTCAGAAACGGGAATTCAAGCCAATTGCAAGGGTTCAATAAAAATGGTTGAAGATTGGCTGTCTCTCTCGTTGCTAAGTTTCCCTCTCTAAGAGGTCAAAAAATTTGCCAACAGAATACTACCAATTTTCGGGTATGAGGTTGTATTTATAATTGCCAGGGGGCACTAGACTGTATTTCCGATTTTCTTATAGATGTCGCTGCAGTCATTTATGTGCCCAGCCAAACCTATTTTTTTTTCTCACTCGGTAATATAATTGCAAATGAGAATCGTTTGATATTTGGGTGACAGTTCTATTAAGATGATTGAAATTACATGTGATTTTATGAGAAGACGTACTTTTCGTAGTATATAAAAATATTCAAAAATGAAAAAAAATCTGAAATAATTCTGACATATATAGAATGTTATCCGAAATCCATATCTTCTTTGAAAAATATCATTCAGAGCCTATAAGAATAGAAATAAAACTATTTATACCGTAAATGTATGACTGATGTCAGCGAACTGCAGATATTGGAACGTCGCACCCGTTCCACGTGCTCTATTTTATGCGCAAATTTCGAATAACACGCTTGCTCAAACGCGAGGTTGACAAACTTATGTATGTGACTGTGTGAGTCAATAGCATGTCGAAGCGTTCACTCTGCTGACTTGCTACGTATCTAGGGTACTTCCTTAATGCTATGAACAGCGTAAACTCGTACCGTTTAAGTCGTTGCAGCCATGACGAAGTCATTAAAACTATATTTGATTTCGTACATATTCCCTATCTATTTATGTATCTATCCATAGTAATGTGTGCAGTGGGAAATTGGAATAAAGCTTTAAAAATGTTGATTAAAAAACCTGTTTGAAAATCAATTTGTACTTTTAGTACTTTGAAATGAAGCAGACCGCAAAAGGTACCTCATAGAGCCGATAAAAACAGCACTTCAAATTTTCATTCGATTAACTTGATTCGAAGATTCCACTAAAATACCTAATAAAGCCTGTTAAGGAAGCTATTTCGTCTTTCTATAGCGCTTGAAACCCCAAAAAGTTCCTTTTAGAGTCGCTTAAAGCACGTCCCTTCGAATTTTAATCCGATTAATTTGATTCCAGTATACCACTAAAGTACCTCATAGAACCAATTAGGAAAGCAATTTTGTTCTTGTGTCACTTGTAACGACGCAGATCCCAATAGGTAACTAATAGAGCTACTTAAAACACATCCATTCAAATATTTATCCAATTAATTTTATTCCAGCATGACACTAAAGTACCACATAGAGCAATCATAGAAGTTATATGCGTTCTAAACGAGTTCTATTGATGCCTGTCATTTTTACTAGGGATGTATCGTTTTAGTTTATACGGCAGTATTTCTTAGAATGAAGTTTTTTTGCAGAATTAAAAAGTTTCTTCTTAGAAACATGCTTGGCCAAAGATTATCTAACATCAAAACTCCGTAATACAAAATAAGCGAACCAATATGACCGCCAAAGATTTTTTTAATGTCACGATGAAGCTGAAACTACTTGTACAAGAGTATTAAGTATGCTGAACTTTCTGTACATGTACATTGGGCTGGTACTCCTTATTAAGATATTGCAAAATCATTACGCACTTTATTTTGCATGACTACTTTAATATTTGCTCCTTACTTTGCAATAATTTTTATTCTCAGCTACCCTGAAAAATTTATAATTCCAGTACATTTATTTTATTTAAATTTATAATATGCATTGCTATTAAAACATACATATTTTCATTATATTGTTTTTATAATTTATAAGTGCGTATCCTATAAAAGTAACATTTTTTTTATTAAACATTTAATTGCAAGATTTTTCTATAAATTTTTATTTATTTATTTTGAATGCTATTTTTATGATTCATGATTTATATTCTCAGCTACCCTGAAAAATTTATAATTCCAGTACATTTATTTTATTTAAATTTATAATATGCATTGCTATTAAAACATACATATTTTCATTATATTGTTCTTATAATTCAATAAGTGCGTATCCTATAAAAGTAACAATTTTTTTATTAAACATTTAATTGCAAGATTTTTCTATAAATTTTTATTTATTTATTTTAAATGCTATTTTTATGATTCAAACTACAAAAAGGCAGATAGACACATTAGTAAAAAACTGTTTTTGGGATTCACTGGGTCTCAAAATGTGAACATTTGACAAAAACGGGGGAGGGTGGGGGTGAATTTTACACAAATCTAATACATTCTCTAATAAGAATGTAAAAAGATCTTTTTTATTCAATTATTGTTCATATTAGCATAACTGCAATACCACTATTATCAACAGTTTCATAAGAAAAAACTTATATTTACCCTTTACACAAGGAAAAATATATAAATAAAAACTTGTATAATTGTTATTAATAATTTTTCTAATTAAAGGCTAATAGTTGCTAAAACATTTTCTTAACAAAAGATTTTTTCTGTATGTATAAACGCACACATGAGTTTTTTTTGTAAATCGGTCATAACAATCATATCTATTAATTTTTACTAAATTGTGTTGGCCAACTATCACGAATAAAATAATGATATATTTAATATATATATATATTTGTTTATTTGTATTTAAAGAAACAGTCATTTTTTCTGTGCAAAATTTCCGATTGAGGCATGGAAATTCATAGAAATTGTTAATTGAAATTACACAAATGTTTAAAAATTATTGTATTTTACTCCTATTTTCCTCTCACCATTTTTTCTATGAGAATATGTTATAGTACAATAAAAGGAATAATTGTGATCAGTATTAAGATTATATAGAACCTTTTTTTAAAGAAAACATCCATATTACATGCGAAATTACCAGTTTTGTCGCTTTATTTGTTTAAATATATGAATGCACTGAGAATACAATTTAAAAATCACAAAGCGCCCCGTGTGGAAATAGCCCGGACTAGCCCTGGTACAACAAGGTTTCTGGTCGGAGGCTGGCCGGGCTATGTTTGCTTTTTAAGAGCCTAGCCGCGCGCTGTTCGGAGACTGGCTAGGCAAAAATTATGTCAAAACCCCAGTTGGGGGCTAACTGGGCTCTGATCGGGCAAACCTTATGATCGAATGCTCAGGCGGTAGCTGGCCGGGCGCTGATTGGCAATAATTTAATTATTAAATTTTGTTTATAACCTAATTACGTTTTCTGATTTCCATAAGAAATAGATGTGTATACAAATCTCGAATCGCGATAAATGTATAGTAAGCATTTTTAAACAGAGATTATAATAAAATTATAAATTAATGACGGCAAAAACATTATACAGATACTAAATTGATAATTATTTGAACTTCCATAATTGAATAATAATATATTTTAAATAATATAAAACCTAATATATAATTGAAAGAGCAAGTAACAAATGTTTCGAAACGAGTTTTTTGTTGTGATTTTAAAATTAACTTGGTAAATTTTAAAATTTCTGACAAATATATGATTCATGGGGAAAAAAGTTAAGTGGCTCCTACCCTTGCAAGGGTTAGAGCTACTGAAAAGATAGTCAGCGTTCGTACTCTTCTGTTCAATATAATCAACAGAACGCTGTCTAGTGTTTCTGAACCAACGAGTAGTTGCTATTACTATAAATCATCTTACTAAACGCGAATAGTAGCATATACTCTATCAGTTCTCTCCGTGTTGAAATAAATATATTCATTTCAGTACCATTAATTAGGTATAAAGTTACGAAATTTGAATTATGGTATTTTGAGAATCCAGCCGGAAATCTCGCAGTTTCGAGATTATAGGAAATATATAGGGTAAATATTTTGTTGACATCACATTTTAAAGTTTCATGCGTTCAGGCGTACAAATACTGAATTTCTGACAAAAATTCGATGACATTTTTTTGAAATTCGAACTTTTTTTTTATAAAAAAATTCTAAGTTCCATCTTTATAAAAAACGAAATATTACGCGAAGACAAATTGTGGCCGATTTATATTATTTATTTCAAAATTATATTATTTCTATTGATGTTGAACGCTCGTGTCTTTTGCATTTACATAACGTCGTATAATAATAAATAATAATAAAAAGAGAGCTTAAAATTTAGTTCTTATTTTTTCTCAACTGTAGCTTATGAGGATGGCTTCTTCACTCCCGACTGTTGGCCGATAGATTTAGGTATAGGTATGCAGGTTCCGATACCCCGTAGCGTTAGAAATTTTATTTGTAATATAATGTTTAAAAATGTTTCTATGTTTCTTTCTTTCTTTCTTTTTTTCTCTCAACGACTACGTGAAAAGATTAAATTTATTCCGTATGCAGGGCGTGTGGAGTTTTATATATTAATATGCTTCAATTCAAGCAGTAAAAAAGAATGAAATTGATCCCATAAAATTGAAACCCGAATTATTTAAATATATAAAACCACCAATTGATCCCATACGGGCCAGGGTCGGGCAGCCCAGCCATATCACGGCCATGATCCATGGCCAGACGCTGGACAGCGCAGCGTGACGATGCTTGCTGAATTTCTACCAGAAACCCTCGAGTCAGCCCGACTTGAAGCCGGGCTCTCCAGCCGTAGACTGGCCAGCCCCTGACTTAAATTTCCACCCGGGACCATTTTACTTAAAATTGAATGCTGATGCTTTCTAAAAATAAATATCAAAATAGGTTTATATATGCAGAATGTGGTTAAATGTTAGATTGACACCCATGTGCTATGAAAAAATGATAAAATTGGTATGCAATTTGCGTAAAATTTAATGTGACAAAACAAAAATTAAAATATATTGCAATTAGCCTACTGCCGAGAAAAAATGTTCTCTGTAATTATCAATGAATCACAGAAAAAACTAAGGCTTCCATTGGAACTCATTTTTGGTTCCAAAGAAGCTGCAACAAAAATGAACCCCACTTGCTGAAAAGGAACCCAAAACGATAAATGAGCTCTAAATGACCCACACTTGG
>JAAAKG020157424.1:13920-30014 GCA_010014905.2 Druon quercuslanigerum | reverse complement strand
CATTCAGAATAATTAATATTTTCAGATTTCAGCGTAAAAATGAAGATTATTCTATTTTTTTGAATGCGCGATTTTTCGATCTGTCAAAAATGCTATTATAAGAAGTGTCCAGGAAGTTATCATTGCCAACTTTATATTTAAAAAAAAAAATTTGCAGGAATCTGCTAAGTTTGTGCTGTTTTGTGCCGTAAATGACTGTTTGAAAAAATCAATATTTGATCCCAAAAATAAAAAAAAATAAAATTTTTTTACCATCTTTACCCAATATTTAAAAAAATAGGAATTTCGAAAATCTGAAACTTGTGCTGGCTTGTGCTAGGCTAGCACACAAAATAACTCTAATATCAAATTTCATTGGCAATAATATTTTCTTTAATAAATGGGCAAAATGCATTCCAAGTTTAAAAAATCCGGTTTTTTTGGGAAAATATTAATGCCAATAAAAATTGACATGAGAGTTATTTGTTGTGCTAGCCTATCACAACCCAGCACAAGTTTCAGATTCTTAAAAATTTTAGGTAAAGACTGCGTTCCAAGTTTTTAAAATCCGGTTTTTTTGAGCAAATATTAGTGCCAGTGAAAATTGACATAAGAATTAATTTTTGTGCCAGTCAAGCACAACCCAACACAAGTTTCAGATTTTCGAAATTCCTATTTTTGAAAATATTGGGTAAAGATGGTAAAAAATGTTTATTTTTTATTTTTGGGATCAAATATTGATTTTTTCAAACAATCATTTACGGCACAAAACAGCACAAACCTAGCACAATTCAGCACAAGTTTCATATTTTTTAAATTCAGAAATGGCGAGGCAGATTTTTTTTTCAAATCGGTTTTATTTCGAAAATCGTCAGTGACATTAAATTTTGATTTGTGGCACAAGCTTGTGCCTCTTGCATATTACCTAGCACAAAATTTTCTTTTCTCGAAAAATTCAATTTGCAAGGCGGAAGTAAAAAAATGTTTTTTTGATTTTTTGGGGTCAAATCTTGATTTTTTCAAAAAATCATTTACGGCACAAAATAGAACAAACCTAGCACAATTCAGCACAAGTTTCGTTTTTTGGAAATTTAAAGTTGGCGTTGCCGGTAACTGTACCGGTAGGCAAACTTAAAAGAGATGTTTTCTATTCGGCAAAAGTGCTCATATTTTGAGTTTATTTAATTCCTTCTAATCAGTTCACAAAATATGTGTAATAATTTGTTTTATTTTCTTCATTTGGAGTTTAAGTTTTGAAATGTTAATTCTCATCAATTTAAGTATGCCTTTCTAGAGTTAATATAATTTTAATTTACACATTTGAATAGATTTCATCTGTAATGTACTTTCCTCAATGTTAGCAAAGATTAATGCATTTTTTAACACGTTTAAATAAATGATTAAAATGTAAATAAATAAAAATTGAAATATTTTCGGAATATATGTTATAAAACTATTAATTATTGAAAAAGTATGTTAAATAAATGTATCATAAATACTTAATTTCGTTAAATTTTGCTAAGTCGATTGAGGGGAATAGGATTTGCACTTTTTCTTTTCCTGTTGGGGGATTTTTAGACGGAAGAAAAATTGCGTATTCATAGGAATACAAATTCTTAATTATTCTAAATGCAGCGATTGTTACCGGGAACTTTAAAATAAATAAAATATCGAATTAAAACTTTGGAGAATGTATTAGAGTACAATAAACAACGTTAAAGTACTTCAATTGTATAGGAAATTCACTAAAAGTTATTTCCGAATAAATATCTTTTTTCTGAACCTCGAAATTTGTTGAAGGATCGAACTTTTTTTATGCATAAAATATCGGCCTCAAACTTTGAGAAATGCATCAGGCGACAGAAAACTAAGTTAAATTACTTCATTTAGTAATAATTATGAAAAAAAATTAATTACAACTAAATATGAACCTGCATCAGCACAGTACTTGTAACACAGGACTCAGCTGTCAATTTCATCGGCGAAAACGCGAAATCTGGCGGACACTAGACGAAGCTCATCGTACACCTGTAATTTGGTTATTCGGGGTCCACTTGGTCCACGCATAAAACACTGAGTAAAAAAATTTTTCGTTAAAACTTCATTATGATTACGAATTGGCTATTTATTCTGATAATGACGTTGAAAGAAAAGTAACCTCATTTCGCCCACTATAAATATGGCGAGTACAGGCATCTACATTACCTGCCTCGATTTTTAATTTTTCAGATTTTTTTTTGAAATCTCAGAATGTTTTTCGTAAATGAAATAATGGTCTGAAACTTTGAAAAATGTATTAGCAGACAATAAACTACGTTTCTGTACATCATTATAGTTTAAAAGATGCAAAAAGAAAAATTCCAACTAAATTATTTAGAAATTACGATGATCAAAAAACTACATTCCGTGTTTTGTAATTTCATGAGATAAATAAAAATAATGTTAAAGGTAAAAATGGGAAAAAATGAATTCTAAGAGCAACAGCAAAATGTCAGTACGATCGCTGATTGGTTGTTTGTGTTCCTCTTTTAGCCAGGGAATTAATTATGTTCCATGTTTATTCTGAAGAATTTTTATTCCAGTTTTACAAACATGTATTTTTAATCAAATATATATGCATACATATGAATTATAAGAGTTACAATTTTACTAAAAAAAATAATTTTTAAATAGTTAAGTATAAATGATTTTATTAAGATAAATTTCTTAATTTTTAAATTATAAATGTTATATCTTTTAATAAATAAAGAAAATATTAAAAAACTGACTGAATGTTTTATTACTTTCATTAATTTTGAAAATTCTAAAAGGCTTTAATTATGAACATTGACAAATTAATGGGGAGATAGTTGTATAAATTTCAATTTAATTTTGTGGGCTAATAGCGAATTAAGTTTTCAATTTAACTATATTATTGTCTACGTGACCCTGTGGTGAATTATAAAGCTCGGTAATAAATCAAGCATTAAAGCAAAAAAGTGATTTTCACAATAAGTGTTGAAATGTGCCTAATTCAATCATATGAGACAGTTCAGACGAGTATAATGGAATTTTTAAACTAAGAAAGGTACATTTTTAACCGAAAATAGAATAGGTAAACTATTAAATTTAAAAAGAAATAATTTTAATTTATAAAAAAAATGTTTTCTTTACAAAAAAATTGAATTCTCAAAAATAAAAATATCAAATGATAAAAAATGTCTAACAACATGCAAGAACTCTCAACCCGAAAGTTGAATTTTCAAGTAAACTAGATTAATTAAAAAAACAAATTTTAACAACCTAGTACAATTTTATCAAAAAGTTTAATTTTCACCTAGAAGTCATGCATTTTTCAAGAAAAAGATTACTTCACTTCCAAAATGGATCAATTTTTTATAAAATTCAAGAATTCTTTACCAAAAATTTAAATTTTTAAGAAAGGAAGAAATTTCTTTTTAATATTTAAGAAAATAGATTAACTTTAAAACCTATTTGTTAAATATTTAACTAATAAGATGAATCTGTAAACAAAAAGATTAATTTTCTACCGAAAAAAAACGAATTTTTAACTAAATTTAAGAATTCTTGACCAAAACGTTAAATTTTCAACTAAAAAAGATAAATTTTAAAACAAAAAAGACGAATATTCAATAAAACGAAGAATGCTCTACCCAAAAATTGAATTTATAACCAAAAATATGAATTTATAAAAGAGATTATTTTAGTAACAAGAAAGACGAATTTGTAATAAAATTCAAGAGGGTATGTAACTTTGTAGCCTTGTTATAAGAAAAAATAGTCATAAACAACAATAAATTGATAAAAAAGTATGCTTGTTAGCTTGCATTAATTATTAGGTCACTGAGTAAAAAGTGGACAAAAAGGAAAAAAAAATATTTAAAAAACCGCGACAATCTAGCATTACCGTGCTTTGAGTAAAAATTACAAAAAGTTGAAGAAAAAAAACCGCAACTATGTAGCAATACTGTACGAGAACATAGTTATTAAGAATAATAATTTGTCTCGATAATTATGTGTGGTGAATTTCAATTATTATTAACTTACTCTGAGTGAAAAGTGGACAAAAAGTTGAACCTTTAAGAAAAAATGGCTACTTTTTAAGATAATAATAAATTGTTTAGACAATAATGTTTGCTAACTTGAAGTAATTGTTACCTCACTCTTTTTGAACAAATAACTACATTATTTATCAAAGAGTCTTTTTCCTTGAAAATTTAAATATTTGATTGAGAAATCGTATTTTTTTGTAGAACTCAACCGTTTTTTATTTAATTAAATAATAAAAAATAAAACTAATAAAAATACAACCTTTTTTGGCGAAATACATAAAGTAAATTCATTTTTTTGCTAAAGATTCATAATTTTAGCTCAAAATTCATCCCTGGTTTTGATATTTAACTACTATTTAAATACTCAATTTTTGGTTAAGAATTCGTCCGTTTAGGTTAAAAATTAAACACTTTTATAAAAAATTCGCATATTTTTGGTTGAAAGAGTTTGCTTTCGAAAATTCCACCGTCTGGTTACATTCGTCCAGTTAGATAAAAAATTCTTCTTCCTGGATTGAAAATTCATCAATTTGAAAATTTGATTATTCTGTTACAAATAGGGCTATTTTCTTAAAAAATTATATTTTTTGTCGAAAATTCACTTTTTTTAAAACTCATCCTGACGGATAAAAAATTATCTTTTTTGGTTAAAATTCAACTCTTCGGGGTAAACATTTAACTATTTTTTTATATTTAAGTATTTTATTGATAACGTTCGAAACAATAATGAAATTTTATACTTATAAAAAAAAATTGAACCAAAAATGTAATCTTTAAATTTGCAGATAAGAGAATGAATATTTAATTTAAAAAGATGATTTGTTACCCAAAAATACAAATTTTAATCAAAATACACGAACTTGAACCAAATGTCAGAAATTTAAACTAAAAAATATAAATTTAAAACAAAAATGGGATACATAAATTTTTAGTAATTAAAACTAATTTTCAACAAAAAACTTAAATTATCATACAGTTCAATTAAAAAAAGGAAGTTTTAAATAAATAGTAATTGATGAAGCTTCACCGAAAAAAGGAATTTACTTAAAAAAAGAATTAACTTTGAGTCAAAAATAGTTCGATTTCCGTAATGGGTTCTATTGAATCAGTTCAAATTTATCAAAAACGAGGAAAACGGAAAAGTTCTTTAAATAGATGAATAATAAATAAATAAAAAGTTAAATTTGAGAGTTGCAAACTTCTCAGCCATTTTGAATCCATCTTTTTTAATTTTTTATTATTATTATGAATTTCGAAATCAGCGACCTCAAAACCCTATAAAAGCTACTTTCTCGTTACATTTTAAATAATTTAGGACTTTTGGCCAATAAACTTTTTGGCAACGACTCGTATTACATATATGGAAATTATTCGTGCGGAAACCCTTTTGAATTTGAAACTTGGAAATGTTGAGAAATGTAGAACGAATTTTATTTCACAAAGTGAAATTTTATACGTAGCCAATTCAAGGAATCTAAAATTCTATGAGGGAATTCGATATCTATGTAGTTATTTTCTTGGTGGAAATGCCATTTGAAGATGTTTGCCAGATTTTTCCCCGATTTCCAACCATTTTTCACGGTCGTTGGTAATTTAAAAAAACTATCAAAACTGCAGATTTTTTCATTTTAAGTGAGCAAAACTGAGCTGCAAATTAAAGCACTCAAAGTGGAACACTTTTGAAACTTAAACTTTTAAAAGTAAAGTCTAATATTGTTTTCATTCGAACATTTTCGGTTAAAAAAAATACTCACATTAATAAAAATATATTTAAAAGAAAAAACAGAATACGAATTTGAAAAAGCAAAATTTGCCATTTCCAATTCAGAAAAACAATTAATAACCAAAATTGTTTCCTAGTCAACGCAACAAAAACGTTAGAAAAAATTTGGTTTTAATTGAGGCAATTTTTTTGAAAATCCCCCCACCATTCCAACTCAATAAAAATGTTCAAAACCAAAAATTACCCTCTTTCAATTCAGAAAAAATGATTCAAAATAAAAATTTACCTCTTTCAAGTCAATTAAATGCTAAAAAGAAAAAATATCTTCTGCTGATTATAACTAAATTAAAACCAAAATTTTCTCATCCAACTCAATAAAAATGTTGAAGTAAAAAAATTTTACCTCTACCAATTAAGAAACAATTGACCTCTTTCTATTCAGAAAAAATTAAAGAACGAAAATATAATTTATTTCAACTATAAAAATTTTTTAAATAAAAAAATCCTCCTTCAATTCAGAAAAAATTAAAACAAAATGTTTCTCCGATTCAATTTAATAAAAATGTTAAAATAAAAAAACGTTCTTCCAAATTCAGAAAAAAATTTAAACATAAAATTCTTCTTCTAAGTAAAAATAAAAATTTCCTCCCTTTCAATTCAATAAATATGTCAAAATAAAAAAATGTCCTTCCAAATTCAGAAAAATATTTAAATATAAAATTCTTCTCATAAGCTCAATAAAAATATTTTAAAGAAAAAATTGCCTTTTCCAATTCAGAAAAATAAATAAATAAAATTATTTCTCTTCAAACTTAAAAAAAAAACTGAAAAAGGGCTTCCTCCAATTTACGAAAAACTGAAAACCAAAGTATCCTTCAGTCCAAATCTATAAAAGTGTTTAAAAATTAAAAATAATCCTTCTTCAAAATATTAAAACAAATTTAAAATTAAATATAAATAAATAATATAAATAATGGAATAATATAAATATGTTCCCTTTTTAATTCAGAAAAAATTAAAACCAAATTTTTCTCCCTTCTAACTCGATAAAAATCTTAAAAATAAAAAATTCCCTCTTCCAATTCAGAAACAGTTTATAATCAAAATTTCCTCTCTTTTAGTTCAATAAATAAATTTAAAAAATATACTCTTCCAATTGAGAAAAAAATTATTCAATAAAAGTTTCTCTCCTACAAATCAATAAAAGTGCTAGAAAGACAAAATCATCTCTTCTGATTTAGAAAAAAAAATAAATGACCAAAATAACATACTGTCAACTCTTTGAAAATCTCAAAAAATAAATAAATAAAACAATTTCTTTCTTTCAAATTAGGAACAGATAAAAAAAAAATTTCCTTCCTTTAAACATAATAAAAAACAAAAAATGTATTGGAAAAAATTTGCTAATTCCAATTTAGATAAAATTTTAATAACTTTAAAAAAAATAAAATGGCCTCCAATTCTGAGAATTAAGTAAATAAATAACCAAAATTTTATCCCTCCCAACTTAGTTAAACTAATAAAAAGGAAAACACTGGTTCTTCCAATCTGACGAAAACTCGATAAATTATTAATAGTTAAACTGTTAGTTACACATAAAAATTGAACAAATTCACTTACAAACTAAAAATAATATTTTTTTGGTCAAAATACTAATTTTTAGATCCCTGTAGTAAAAGTTAAGAATGAGAAACTGCTAGGGTTTTTTTTTACTTAATTAACTTTCAAAATTTTCAGGAACATTGCCACCAATTTATTAATATTTAACTTTTTCAACGAATTGTCCTCTGGATTCAGAAAGAAAACTAAAAGTTGTACTAGATCCTGTATTCGTTTAAACAATAAAACAATTTAAGTATTAACAACACTGCCAAACATTTTGTATTCAATAAATTACTTTCGTTTCATATTTATTTATTTTTGTCGTCGACTGATTTACAAATTTTCAGAAATTAAAATTGTAAAGGAGCTTTTACATAGTCAAATAAAAAAAGTGGAAAGAGGTGACAAATTTTCATAATAGGTGACATATAGGCGACAATTTTCAAAAAAAGTAAAAAGGTGAATTTGACAACCTATGATGACTGTTGTCATAATGAAACAGTAATACACAATTTGAAAGTTTAAAAAAAGTGAAATTTAAAAATGGCATAGAGAAAGTTGAGGAAAAAATGGCGTTTCGTTGAGAAACAATCACGATATTTGCAGTTTTCATTTTCGATTATCTAGTCATCAAGTTTCCCACATTGGTTAACCATTCTCTCGGAACCACATCAGCTGTAAGTAATTCAAGTCACGTAAGCCAGTGCAGTTCGATTTCTGGTACCATACCAAAGGCCTATAAAGTAAGAAAAATAAACCGAATTTTTAAGATGATTTTTAACATAAAATCAGTTTATTATTTTGTTTTAGAGTAATTCTGTTTTCTTTTCGCCAGTCTATTTTCTGAATTTATTTGTCACATTAATTGCTTAACTAAATTTTTTAAAATTCATTTTTGAAGTGCAAGGATGCAGAAGAAGGTCACATTGATGTTCATTAAGGAACTGAGAAAAAGTCAAATTCTACCAAGATTCCTGTTACCGACATGTTAACAGTTAAATTTTCGACCTGAAATGTTGAATTTTCGACCAAGAAAGATAAAATTTCTACCATAAGAGACGAGCTTTAAAATTAAAAAGACGATTTTCTACCACAAAAGACGAGTTTTCTAACAAAATACATGAATTTCCAAACAAATAGTTAAGTTTTTAACAAAACTGATACATTTTTTTAAACAAAATGACGAATTGTCAGCAATTAATGATTTTTCAGTAAAAAAGTTAAAATAAATACATCCAGATTGTTGAACTTACAAGACACATTTTTAATCAGAAAATGAGAAATTTAAAACCAAGAAGGTTATGTTTCTACCGAAAAAGACCAATTTTTGAATAAAAAAGATCATTTTTCAACAAAAAGATGGAAATGGAAATTAATTTTATATTAATAAATTAATTTTAAGCATAAAACAAATAACTTTCAACATAAAGTTACATTTTTGAACTAGAAATGAACCATTACAAAAGAAAATGTATTTTAGTAAAGCAGTTGAATTTTCAATTAAAGAAGATTAATTTTCAATAAAATAGCTCAACTTTCAACTATAGAGATAAATTGTTTAATGAGATTATGAATACTTTCAACTCGAACTTAAATTTTCGGTTAAAAAAAACAATAAATTATTCGAAAATAGTTAAAGCGAAGATTCATTTTTCCGAAAGTCCATTTTACTGAAAGTTTAAATATCCGAAGGCCTAATTTTGCGAAGGTTCAGTTTACCGAAAAATCAGTTTAGCGATAGGTGAGATTACCGAAAATCACTTAAGCGAAGGTTCAAATATCCGAAAATTGAAAAATTATTTTTTTGCATTTAGATAGATGTTTTATAACAAATGAAACACTTTCTTTTCTTTATTATTTATCCTTCTTTTTTTTGCATTACCAGGACCCAACATATTTTGAGGCTATTTAAATTTCTTCATCAGGGTAATTTTTATACATATATTTGATACATTTTATACATTTTCAACAAAATAGTTAAGTTTTCAACTAAAATAAAGAAGTTTTAAACAAGAAAGATTTTTTAGACAAATGAGAAAAATATTTCAACCAATTAGTTGAACTTACAAGTCAAAATTGTTAAGTTACAAAATTTTGTAATTTTCAAGCTAAAAAGACGAATTTTCTACGGAATAGATGAAAGTTCGACTAAAAGATATGAATATTCAACCAAAACAGGAATAGTTACCTTTTCAAATGGTTAGCCTTTCCACAAAAGAGATAAATCTTTAACTAAGGCAATCAATTATTAAATTTCAAGATAAAAAGACTAATTTTCTATCAAAAAGTTGAATTTTCAAACTAAAGATATTAATTTTCGACAAAAAAAGTATTTGTAGATATTTCTATTATAGGTATAGTTGAAATACATTAATTTACTTACAATAAAAATGACCAATTAAGTTTTTGTTTTTATTGGGCAGTAACCATCTTAAGTCTGTGACAATATTTTAAATTTGTATTATAATAATACTATAAAGTTTTTGTCACTTATTTTGTTGAATTTTCATTGTTTTTATCCCTTTAATCAACTTGATACGCATTATACATGTTTTATTTGTTAAATAAGATAAGATAATAAGATAAGATTAATAAGAATCTTCGCTTAAATTATTTTCGAATAACTCACCAATCGCTAAACTGATTTTTCGGTAATATGAACTTTCGCAAAATACGGCCTTCTGAAATTTGAGCTTTCAGTCAAATAAACTTTCCAAAAAATCAATCTTCGCTAAAACTATTTTCGAATAATTCAACATTCGTTGAAATGGTTTTCGGTCAATTAATTATTCGGCAAATTAGCTTTCCTTAAAATAAATTTCGGTACCCTGATATTCGCTATTTTAATTTTCGGTTACTTGAACCATCGCGAAAATTACCGGCTGTCCAAAAAAACATTAATTTATTACAAAGTGGTTCAGCCAAATTTTCAAATTGAAACGCTTTGAATTTTGAATTGTTTAAGTCCTCAAAACTGCATTTTAGAAAACTTTCAATCGAAAACGTACGCTTCAAAATAAAGACCTAGAATGGAAAATTTTTGAAGAAAAAGATTTCAGAATCATGCAACGTAAAGTGAATGATTTCATACTAAAAAAAGTTAGCAACTTAGTTTAAAATAAATAAAAGAGTAGAAATGAAACTTGTATTGAATTTCATTAAATCATGAGATATGAAGTTTGTAATAATCCAATTAGCGTGCGCATTGCACGCGCAATATTCTAGTAGGTTAAAAAATAGTGATAAAAGTCACGAAACGACTTATTATTAACCCATTTCGAACTTTTTTCGTGCAGAAATTTTTCTGTGGCCCCGATCGGGTCCAAACTCGGCAGCCCTAAATACCTTAATAGGAATATTAGTTCCAATATTTTAAATTGTACCTAACACAAATTGATATAAAAAAATTTAACTAATTAAAAAAATTACCAGTGTCGTAGAAAATATAATATGAAGCAAAAGTTTAATTACCTCATATCTTATATAGTTATAGCACGTCGAAAAATTTGTTTCGATGTAAAAAAGCTTTGAAACGGTTATAATATCAACTTCCAAGTACATAATTGGGGGGGGGGGCTCAAAAAACAAAGAGGCTCCCAATAATTAGGGTTACATTTTAAAAAAATTACCGAACGAAACCACAATAGTTAAACGATGGACAATCAAGTAATGGTGACAGAAAACTAAACATGGGTATGTTGGATATTTAGTACAAAATTTTCTATATAGAGGGCCTTAATTCAATTTCAACGAAAAAAGCGCGCCAAGGCATTTAGGAATTTGACTATTCAATTTATTATACTATGGTAACATTGAGTTACATTGAGTATTTCTGTTTTTAAATTAGTGGAATATTTCTTTTATTTATTAATAAAATTCGATTATAAAATTCTACGTTTGTAAGTTTTGTTTTCTTTTGCTAAAATCTTTATATTGTCAAAGTCAAAATGAAAAAGGTGATCAAAATTCCACGAGTGCTGTGACAAACCTGTGTTCAAATTGCCAATCCTACAATCTCTTTTGTGTTCAGTTATTCTTGTTTTTAATCTTCTACCTGTTTCACCAATGTAAATTTTATTATAACCTTTACATTTTATTAAGTAAACTGCGTTTGACAAATTTTCAATTTTTCGGAATCTTTCTTGTTTATAAAGCAATTTTCCAATTTATGGTTGTTTTTAAAATATACATTAATGTACACTTTTTTAAAGCAGTTTTTAATCTCTCAGATGATCCTTGTTCATATGGGGACGAAAAATGTAAATCTGTTTTTTTGTGGTTATCTCACCATTCATTTTGTTTTTTGGAACTATTGTAAATTTCATTTATTCTTTCTTTGATTATTTTTATTAAAGGCAGTGGATAATTACTTTGTTGTAATGTTATTTTTAATCGGTTTAAATATTCTTCTCTGAATATAAAATCGCTAAGTTTTATGAATCTGTTTACTAGTCCTTTAATTAATCCAACTTTTTGGTTAAATTAATGGTGTGGATTATAACTTAAATATTGCCCTGACCATGAAGATTTTTTGTACCAACTTGTAAGCAAAGCTCCATATTTAGTTTTTATGATTGATATATCCAAATAATTTAAGATGTTCTTATTTTCCAATTCAAAAGTAAGTTGTAAAGATTCTTAGATACTATTAAATGCATTAATTAATTCTTGAATTTTATCAGTAGAAACTATAGCAAAGATGTCGTCCACATACCTTTTATAAAAAAGTGGTTTAAAAGTTAGTTTTGATAATGCTCTATTTTCTAGATCCTCTGAAACGAGATTGGAAGCAACTGAAGATAAGGGAGATCCCATAGGAAAACCTGATATTTGTTTATAACACTTTTGGTTAAAAGAGAAAATAGTATTATTAAATACTGTTCTAACAGCTATTCAAATTTCAGAATTAGATATGTTTGTTATATCTTTATATACTTGTAATTTTTCTTCTATGCAATCAGAAAGTAAATCTAACGGTATGTTGTCAAACTTAGAAACCACATCTAAAGATAATAATGAGTGGGTACTAGGTACATGAATATTCTTAATTTTTTCTTTAAACCCCCAACTATCTTTAATGAAAGAGTGAGTTGTGCCAGAAACAGGTTTTAAAAATTTTGATAAAAATTTGGGTTAATTGTAGGTAGGTGATCCTATGGAAGACACTATTAATCTCCATTTCAGATCAGATTTGTAAACTTTAGGAAGGGCAAAACCCTTAGCAACAACACTTTTGTGTTTTTTTTTGGCGCGATTTTTTCCTGTTACCATTACTTGGTTGTCCGTCGTTTGACTATTGTGGTTTCGCTCGGTAATTAAAAAAATGTAACCCTAATTATTAGGAGCCTATTTGTTTTTTTTTAAAATTAGCTTTTTAATTAACTCAGGCATAATTTGCCTGAGGATGAGCGACAGATTGAGGTCGAAACATAGCATGATGTAATTTGTATAAATTTGTATTAAAATATTCACTCGGAATATTCCTTGTCTTTTTTATTTCCAAATTGATCAATATGAACTAATGTTCCGATTAAGGTAACTATTTGGATCGATCAGAGAAAGTATTTTTGCTTCTTAAATTATCAAGAAGTTTTAATTTTTATTATCCCTAAATACGGCAGGAAGCGCTGGCCCCGATCGGGAAGCAATCGGGCTGCCCGATTACCAGTAGGGGATTAACCTGAGCTCTACCTGGCCAGATCAGGTTCAGATCGGGGCATGCGCTTCCTTCCCTATCCGGGCCAACTCGGGAAATTTTTGCAGAAGATTGCGACACGTCTGAAATTTCAGGGTGCAAGCTTGAATGAGGGGCTTACTGACGCCAGATTTACTGTTCGTTGTTTCCATAATATCGGTTTCGCGTTCAAACTGAGATTAAGATAACTTGAGGATTAACGAGACAAGTCGAAAGCATGTCGTTCAATGCTTGCTATAGTTTCCACCTGGCGTTACATTAACGTTCAAACGTAACTCAGCCTAACGGCGTCGTTCTCGTTTCCAGATAGGCACTATATTTCCTCCTCATTTTGTCGACTCTACACGTATTTGCTGTTTAGCATTAGTAAAATGAAAAAAACGACTAAAATTTTATGGATTATGCCATAAAATGATATTGCGCAATTTTGAAAAACGAATATTGAGTAAAGACTTACCCATATATCAAATTATAACTGTACACTTGCATCTTATCCGTATTCAATAAATGAAGAAAGAAATCTTTTAATATCTCTGTAAATCTGCATTAATAAAATGTTACTAATTGATAGTAAAATTTCACTAATTCAATTAGCGAGAAGTTAGTAGAAAACTACTAAATTGATTAGTAAAAATTATCCACTAATGAAATAAGTAAAATTTTACTAAGCAATTAGTAAAATTCCACAAAGCAATTAGTAGTCTGTGTCCTTTCAGTATTTACTAATTAAATAGTAGAAAGTTTTTGTGGATGTAAACTTTGAGACCTTCTGCATAGCTGCACTTTACTATTAAATTATCAAAACGAAGTTACAAAATAGTAGTAAACCATGTTTACTACAGGACATTCTAGAACATCTTAGCATGGAGAGAAACCACTTCAGCTGTGGAGTCAGTTCTAGATCAAGTTTCCTACATTACCGACATCGAGAACCTTCTACAATTTAAATAATTTGTGTCCATGCAAAGATACTATAATGTTCTAAATGACGTCATAACATGAAATCGCGCAATTTTGAGAATTTTTTGCGTAAACACTTACCCCCATAACAAATTGTGGCCGTACACGTGCATGATATGCACATTAAATAAATAAATTAGGGCTAAATAAAGGTTAAATTAATTAAAATAATTTAATGACATGCAGAACATTAAATAATTTTAGGAAGGACAGCAACCAAATAAGCAGTTGAATGTTCTTGATGTCGGTAAGGTAGGTATCTTGATTTAGAACCGGCCCCATCTATCTACTCATTTTCTAAATTTAAAATTTATTTCATTACCTTAAACTAGTTTTAAGCGGCGCACATGTAGGAGAAACCAGCGCTTCCTTAGTTCTGTATTTAAGATGCGATATTCTTTTCCCAGAATTTGCAATTAAATTTTGAATATTTTTGGGATACATATTTTATTCATGAAAATATGCTAATATTTAGAGGTTCATCTCAAAAGTATGAAATTTCATTTTGATGCTAGTCAGAAGGAGTAATAAATAGAAGTTACTTCTTAATGTGAGAGCACTTAATCCAAAGTTTGGGTTATGTGCTTTTAAGGACGTAAACCTTACGTTAAGTACACCAAATTTACATTCATGCAGGCCTCGAACTCACTCCAGAGCAATAATAGGGTAAATAGTGTCATAAATTTAAAACAGATAGTGTAAAATAGTGGAAAATGGGAAATTAATTTGATTTTTTAAGCAAAATTTCTATTTATCTAACCTAATATTCTAAAGCTATAAAAACTATTTTTTGAAAATTCGACTTTTTGGTTTAAAATTCATCTTTCTCTGTAGAAATTTCATCTTTTATGAAAGTTCGTAGAAAGTTCGTTTTTTTGGTTTACAAACTTAAGAATTTAGTAAAAAATTCAACTATTTGGTACAAATAATTAAAATTTGTTGTAAAAAATTAATTTTTTTCAATGAAAATTAATTCTCAAATAAGAAAATTTAACTTCTTGATTTTTTGTTAAAAATGTATCCTTTTGAGTTTAAAAAATGTTAGACCTACAAAAAATATAAACTAAAAATATTCAAATAAAATTTGGACTAACAGCACATCCATTCTTTAAACTATTTAGTTGAGTTAGAAATGTATATATATATATATATATATATTCATATTATCGGGTTAAAAATTCGACTGTTTTATATAAATTTGGTATTTTTTGATGAAACTACAACAGTTTAAATTAAATATTATTAGATGTTCGGTTTTTTTGATCAGCGTAGTAATTATCTTGCAGGTGTTCATTTTGAACGAATATAGAGTACAAATCTTATGTTAAAAACAATAACTTAAAATTGTAATGTTTTTAATTAAAAAACATCTTAATGTTCTCCTGTTGTTCGCTGTTTCAGGAGAATGATTGTTTGAATTACATTTTTCTTCTGTCTTCACTGAAAAATCTGTATGTGTTGAAAATTCGTCTTTTTGGTTAGATAATTAATACTTTTAGTTTAAAATTCATCTCCTCTGTTAAAAATTAGACTATTTTGTTACAAGTTTGTCTTTGCTGTTTAAAATTCATTTCTTAGACTGAAAAAATAACTTTTCCATTAATAGTTGATACTTGAAGATTTTTAGTTAAAAATTTCAAGGTTTTACAGAAAATTCGTGTGTTGGAATGAAAGTTGAATAATTTAGTTTAAATTTGCTTGCTTTCTTAACTGAAATATCTTTATTCAGAGAAAATTCGTATTTTGGCTTTCAAATTTTAATTTTTATACTTTAAATTTAAATTTTTCACTTTTGGTTAAAAATCTGATATTTTTTTGTTACAAGTTTGTCTTTTTGGTTTAAAATTCATTTCTTAGACTGAAAAAATATCTTTTCCATTATTAGTTGATACTTGAAGATTTTTAGTTAAAAATTTCAAGGTTTTACAGATAATTCGTGTTTTGGAATGAAAGTTGAATAATTTAGTTTAAATTTGCTTGCTTTCTTAACTGAAATATCTTTATTTAGAGAAAATTCGTATTTTGGCTTTCAAATTTTAATTTTTATACTTTAAATTTAAATTTTTCACTTTTGGTTAAAAAT
>JAAAKG020157424.1:0-13820 GCA_010014905.2 Druon quercuslanigerum | reverse complement strand
CTGATATTTTTTTGTTACAAGTTTGTCTTTTTGGTTTAAAATTCATTTCTTAGACTGAAAAAATATCTTTTCCATTAATAGTTGATACTTGAAGATTTTTAGTTAAAAATTTCAAGGTTTTACAGAAAATTCGTCTTTTGGAATGAAAATGAAATTAATTTAGATTAAATTTGTTTTCTTTCTTCACCGAAATATCTTTATTTAGAGAACATTCGTATTTTCGTTTTCAAATTTTAATTTTTACACTTTAAATTTAACTTTTTCATTTTTGGTTAGAAATTTGATCTTTTTTGGTGGAAAATTTTAATGGCTGTTTGAAACTCCATCTTTTTAGTAAAAAATTGGTCTTCTTCGTTAATATTCGTCTTTTAGTTTCAAATTTTATCTTTTTGGTTTTAAAGCTTATGTCTTTTGATGGAAATTTAGTTTTTTTGGTTAAAATATCTACTGTTAAATTTTTAGTTGAGAATTCATTTTTTTGTTTGTTGGAACTACAACTTTTCGGTTTGAAAATTCCACTGCCTTATCTGTTAAAAATTTCTTTGTTAGATATTTCGCTATTTAAGAGCAAACTTAGCTGTTTTTTTTTGGTTTGGAAATATATGTATTTTTAGGTAAAGATGCCAGTGTTTGGTTGAAATTTAATCTGTTTTGGTTGAGAATTTTATACTTGGATTTCAAAGTTGGTTTTAAATAAAGTTTTTAGTGAAAAATTATTTTTTTTATAATTCAACTGTTTTTGGTTGAACCTTTAATATTTTTTCTGGTAAATTCGACTAATCGTTTGAAAACGTATCTCTTTTGGTATAAAATTCAAGGACTTCGTTAAAAGTGTAAAAATTTGTTTGAAAATGTAATTAGTTTTTGGTCGAAAATGCAAATGTCTTCTTAAACATTCGTCCATTTGGCCAGAAAATAAAAATTCAATTCTATTCTAAAAATGTAATTATTTGGTTGATAATTCAACTTTTTTAGAGTAAAGTTTAATTTATTCTATTTTCTGAAAATTCGCTATTTTAGTTAAAAATTCATCTTTTTGGGTTTGAAATTCAAAAATTTGATTAAAGTTTCAACTATTCTGTTGAAAATTCAATTATCTTGTTAAAAATTTAACACTCTCGTTAAAAAGTCATAATTTTCGGTGGAAAATTCAAATTTTAAAGTAGAAAGTGCATCTTCTTTAGTTAAAATAAATAAGCTTCAAATATTTTGAATATGAATGGTCAGAAATACAAAAAAAATTTCAAAGAAACGTCCAAGAATTAAAAAAATTAAGGTATGCTTCTACCAGCAGAAGGTCCCTCGAAGTTCAAAATTTTTGAGAAAGGGGTTCGAATAATTCTAAAAGAGTAAATTTATGGAAAGTTTACAACCTAATCTCTGGTCGTATTTGGCTGACGAAAAACAGGGATAACAGGATATATGTACTTCTAACTCCGGTGGTACCATCCTGGTAGTAAGATCTTAAACGCATAACGACATCGTAACCTGGCCCTGATCTGGCCCCGAATGTGAAATTCGCGACGGACAAAAAATCGGACCGTGTAAACTGTAAACCGTAATCTGCATCGCCTCGCCTAATCAAACCGAGTAATTGCTGTCCCTCGCTTCGCACCATATTGGGGATTTCTGCGGCACATGGTGCAATTTATGGACAAACATCACCCCTCCCCCCTTATAATTCCATATTTTGCTTGAAATTATTACGACTCATAAAATCTGAAAGTATCATTCCACTGATTTATAATGGATCCTAATTTTCTTCCATATTCAGGCAAATTCAATACTCATTTTGCAATTTTATGTCGGTAGTAAACTGTACATCGGGTGGGAGTATTTATGAGCAGTTTTTCTGAAGTTAATGACTGAGTTTTATATTGTTTAAAAGCACATTTTTCTCCTGGGTACCTATTTAGTTAGAGCAAAAAATTCCGTGACAATTCCATTCAAGTATTAAGTGTTCCCTTTATTTAAACAATTCTAAACATATTATATAATCCTTCAAAACATTACATAATACTGAAATAACCATTTTATTTATCCATCTATGAATAAGTAAATTGTGATTAACCGAATTTACTTTAAAAATCGATAAATTTATAAACAATAAGAATAAATAAGTTTACTATAAATAATGTTTTTTTAGTAAAAGTATCCAAATAAGTAGAAATGATACTTGTAATAGGCAAACCTAAATAACGATATTCTTTTTTTTTCAAAAAAAGTTTAAATTTTCTAGCAAGTAAATAAACTTTCAGCAATGCGGTTTATTTTTAAATCAAGTAGTCGAGTTTTTAACCAGAAAATATAAATTCTCAACGAAAAATGTAATATTTAATATTTTAACTACTATTTTTTAAAATTTTAAGCCAAAGACTCAACCCAAAAAGTTAAATTACAAATACAATAGTAGAAAATTCAATCTTAACAGATTTAATTTCTAACAAAACAGATGAAACTATTGAAACAAAGAGACGAATTTCCAAATAAAGAGTTGAATTTCCAGCTAAGAATTTCTGTCAAGAAAAAATGTTCCAAACAAATTATTCAACTTCTAAACCAAAAAGTCGAAAAATCTACAAAATATTACATTTTTAACCAAAAATTTCATTTTTAATCAAATCAGTTGTGTTTCTAACAAACCGTGAATTTTCAAGTCAAAGAAATAAATTTCTAACAAAAAATGTAATTTAAAAAAATCGTATATATCATCAAATAAACAAATAAATTTCATCAAAAATGAATTCTATTGAATAATCAACATCATGAACTGAATACAATAAATGTTGATACTTCAGCCAAACTTTTTTTTTCCTTTAAAACAACATAGTCAAAATTAATAAAAATTGCGATTTTACAACACAGTAGTTAAATCTTTGACAAAAATAGATTTAATTTCTACTAAAAGAGATGATTTTTGGAACCATAAATACGAATCAAGAAAGAAATGATATTTCAAACAAATTGTTGAACGCTCAAACAATAAAGATGAAATTTATACAAAACAGTTGAATTTTCAAACAAAAAAAAAATTCTAATCAAAAAGAATATTCTTTAAAACAAGAAAAAATATTTTAACCACATAGTTCAACTTACTACTAAAGTTGTTGAACGTTTAAAACAAAAAAGATAAACTTCTAAACTAAAAGGAAAATGTTCAAACAAAAAATTCAATTTTTAACTCGAAACGATTAATTTTAAACCAAATAGTTTGCATTGTCATCTAGAAAGATTCATTTTTAACCAAAAATAGAGTAGTTAAAAAATGAAATTTTAGATAAATATTTGAATCTTTAACCAAATTCGATTTAATTTCTACCAAATTAGATAAATTTTCGCCGCATAAAGACGAATAATTTTTAACGAAATCGTTGAATTTTCAACCAAATTGTTGAACTTCGAAGCCAAAAATATGCATTTTCTATAAAAAAGTTAATTTTTAACCAAATCCTTAAAACTTCTACCAAACAGTTGAATTTTTAAACTAAAAAGATGCATTCTTAACAAAAAATGTATTAGTTGATATTTCAACGACAAAATCTTTAATTTTTTTATTTTACACTAAACACACTTGAATTCAACCCTGAAAGAAGAATTTTCAACAAAACAATTGAATCCTTAATAAAAACAGATTCAATTACTACAAAAGGAAGGCATTTTTTAATCAAAAAGCCGAATTTTCAACCAAGGAGTTGACTTTTGAATTTGAATGTTGAATTTTGAATTTGAACCAAGAAAGATTATTCTGTAAAAAAATATATTGCAACCAAACAGTT
Organism: Druon quercuslanigerum; assembly: GCA_010014905.2. NCBI lineage: Eukaryota > Metazoa > Arthropoda > Insecta > Hymenoptera > Cynipidae > Druon > Druon quercuslanigerum. The sequence continues at coordinate 10,044 of JAAAKG020157424.1, read as the reverse complement.
GCATTTTCACACTATAAAGACGAGTTTCCTAGAAAGCAGTGTAATTTTTACACCGATAATATGAATTAAAAAAAAAAATTAATTTTTAATCAACTAGTTGAAATGTAGAACAGTTTGAATTCTAAACCGAATTTTTACCGAAAATATAAATTATTAAACCAAAAAGACCATTTTTTAACGAAAAAGTTCATTTTTGACCAAATAGTTGAATTTTCGTCAAAAAGAGTATTTTTTAGAAACAAAAATGGAATAGTTAAATTTTTTGTTTAAAAATAACTTTTTGGTAAAATACTTGAATCTTTAACCGAAATTGATTCAATTTCTAACAAACAAGACGAATTTTTGAACCAAAAAGAAGAATTTTCAACCAAAAAATATTTTTTACCCGTGAAAGATAAAACATTATAACCAAAATTTTGAATTTTCAATTCAAAAATATGAATTTTTAACTAAAAACGAGATCCTTAATATTTCAACCACAAAATTACTTTAATTTTAAAACAAACACATTGGAATTGGTTGACTAGGTCATCCCTTTTCCAACTCTCCCGATTTTTCGGGACGACTAGACACTTCAACTATTTAGTTAAAAGTGAATTTTTTTATTCAAAAGTCATATTTTGTGTTCGAAAATTCAACTGAAGAAAATTCGTCATTTTAAAAATGAGTTTTTTTTTGGTCGGACATTCATATTTTACGTTTAAAAATACAATCATTATGTAGAAAATTGATCTTTTGGGCTTGAAAATGCAGCATTTTGTTTGAATTTTTTTTCTTTCTTAACTAAACAATCTTTCTTGGTTAATAATTTGGCTGTTTTGTTGAAAATTTGTTCCTTCGATTGCAAAACTCATTTTTGTAAATTAAAAATTGCACTCTTTGGTTAGTAATTAAACTTTTTGATTTGGTTTGGGAATGCAACTGCTTCATTAAAATTGATTTCTGGTTAGAAATTCAACTATTTGGTTAAAAATTTACCTTCCTTGATTGGAAATGAACTTCTTTGTTAAAATTTATTTGTTTTGGCTGAAAATTGAACTATTTTGATAAAAATTCAATATATTTTGACTTAAAATCTTTGGAATATGGTATCTACAATTCTTATATATGTTTTGAGTTGATTTTGGACAGTTTCTTTTTCTTAGTAGTTTACTTCTTTCTGGCAATATTAAATAAAAAAACACTTAAGAATTGAGTCCTAGATAGCAACTTTATAAATATTTTGCATTAAATTCTAAAGTGCAAATTTTAGATAAGGCGAGTCTTTGCTCTTGCAATTGAAATTTCACCTCTATTTTGTATGTCCTGAATTGCAGTCCTTTAACCGTAAGCTATCTCATTTTCAATTCCAAAGACGTGTAACTTTCTGAAACCGTAAGTACAACTTGAAATTCGTGTAACTCTAAATATGGTCCATTACTTCCTTTGCAAACTTGGACTTGAAAAGTTTTGCGTAATGTTCCATCTCTCGTCTTTCAGTGTACACAAACTTGTGGACAGAACCTAAACTTTGCGATTAACAACATTAGAGAGTACGGCTGACTATCTCGAGAGTCTCGGGAACTGTTTCAAGCCGCAACCCCCAAAATGTCCTGACGACCTGAACATGTAGGTCAACTATTATGTTGTAAGTTTTAACTGCTCGGAAAAAAATGTATTTAAAAAAAAAAACAGAGAAAACTAACTTTTAAAACCCTTAGTATATATCGGACAAAGCATGCGATTATCTACTTTAAACTATAGGAAATAAAAAAACTTATGATAAATACGAAAAAAACTAAATCTAGATCTCAAACATTCTTTCAAATTTAAATAGTCTTAGTATATAAAAACAAAGTTTCAGCTATTCTGCTAGCCTTCTTCAGGTAAATAAACCTAGTTTAAAATGTGTCACAACTAATCAACGAAGGTTTATGAAAAAAATAAAATAAATATAAAAAATTACGTAAAAACTTTTGAAGACATTTGCTTACATAAAAAAGTGGTGATTTCGACAAGTGCTTGTTATACACATTTTAGGGAACTTAAAACAAAACTAGAGAAGTTCCAAAATTTTGGCTACATTTAAAAAAATGGAGATCGAAGAGAGAGGAGCGTGCCAAAGTAAAGGGTATTTTAATAACTTACCAGTGATGATATAATAGTACAGACTTACATTTATAATTTTTGTTTTTAAATTAATAGAAATGTTATTATATTTTTAAAATAAAAATTGATTTTGAAATTTTTATTTTTTATGAATTATTTTCTCTAGCTAATATTTATATGTCATAAAAGTCAAAATCAAACATATCATCAAAGTTCCCAGAGTGATGTGACAAGCCAGAATTTAAATTGCCAATTCTGCAATCCCATTTATGTTCAGCTAATCTGGTTTTTAATCTACGTACAGTTTCACCAATACAAATTTTGTTACAGCCCTTACAATTTTGTTATGCAAACTACCCCAGTCGGAAATATTATGTATAGTTTATACATAGTGTGAAGTATTATATACAATATTCCTTCGTTTTATACATTTTTTTGTATAAAACAAATGAATAATTTTTCCGCCTGGGATATTAGATATATTTTTAGTTTTTTAAAAATCTTTTTTATTAGTCATGTAATTTTCGAAATTTATTACTATTTCTAACATATACATTAATATCGAATTTTCAAAAATCATTTCTTAATATTGCTAATAAGTCTTGCACATAAGGTAACGAAACGCGTAAATCATTTTTTTTTGTAATTTTCAAGCCATTTTTTCTTATTATTTGAGAAATTGTAAATTTCGTGTATTCTTTATTAAATAACACTTTCTATTAAACCCGTTTCTTAATCCAATTTTTTTCCGAAATTCATGATGAGAGTTATAATTTAAATATTGACCTTACAAAGAAGTTTTTTAAAACCATTTTATAATTGAATTTCCATTTTCAGTTTTTGAAATGGATAAAACTAAGTAATTAAGAGTTGTATTATTTTCTCATTAATAAATAAATTGTAGAAATTTTCAATGATTTTAGAAATTTTATGTAGTTATGGTATATTTTCCGTAGGAACTATAGCAAAAATGTCATTTATGCACCTTTTAAACAAAAGTTGTTTAAAATTAAGTTTTGATAAAGCTCTATTTACAATATTTTCCAGAACTATCTTCTAGAACTTCTGGAACTGAGAAAAGAAATTTCCAATATCTTATAGAACTATCTTCTAGAACTTCTGGAACTAAGAAAAGAAATTTCTCAACTTATTAAGAGGATAATCATATCGTTTGAATCTCCCCTCCCACACTTTTGCTTCTCTCCTCCCCCTAATTCCCCTTCCTAAACTTCAACCTTCGCTTCACCTCCATTATCCAACTTCCTTTTCCAATTTCCTCCTCCTTTACTTTCTCCTCTCTCCTCTTACACAGCTATAACACTCCCGTTCCCCAACTTCCCTACTCTACTCCACATTTCTCGTACTTTATCGTCCGCACTAACATACTATCCCTTCCATTAATTCCCCTTAACCCAATTCTCCTCCCTTCATTTCTCGTCACTTCCCCTACGCAAAGTCCTTAAAGTTCCCCTTATTTCTCTCACTTCCTAATCCTTCATTTCTCCTACCTCCAATCACTCCTCCGCTCCTCATTTCACTTCGCAGTTTTATTCTCTTAATCCCATAATTTGTCCTCATCGTTCATCTTTGGAAAGGAAATGCTACGGACGGACGGGTAGCTGCCCGAAACTATAAAGGTTCCTTTCCGGGGCTTTGCAACTCTTAAAAGCTTATTACACGTGGAATTGAATGCATTTTCGATATATTAACAGAAGAAAATGATTAGATTTCCAAAAATATCGTTAAATTGATGTTAAAGTTATCAAAAACTCTCCTTTTTCTAGATCTCAATTTCCATAATTCCCTTTTTTTCTTCTCTTACTTCCTTTACTTCTCTTTTCTCTAGTTACCCTCTCATCAGTTCCCCTAGTACTGCAACCACAATTCTCCTTTTTTCAATTCTCCTGCCCTACTTCTCCAGCCATCCTTTGCTCTCTTCTATTCACACTTACTTACCTACTATCTTTCTCCACTGCCCTACTTCCCCTCGCTCCCCGCTTCACTAATTCTCAGCCACTTATTATAAACCATCACTCCTCCATTCTCACCCTCTTTCTCCAGAATTCTTCTACTTCTCCATCCTCTACTTCCCGCCATATCTATTCTCTCACTTTCTCTTCCCTTCTTCACCAGCTACCACTTCACCTCACCTACTCCCCTCACTTTCATCCCATCACTCACCTTCATTCCCCTAATTTTCCTCGCTCCACGTCCCACTATTTCCCCCTCCCTCTCACTTGTTAAACGTAATTTAAAAAGTGTAAATATTTTTTCTATTAAATTAAATAACGATGTTCTTTCATTTGATAAGTTAAATTTATAGTATTGGATTTATAATTGTATAAATCAAACTTCTTTGCATCATATTCATCTATCTAATTATGGGTTAAAAATCCAACTGTTTTGTGTCAATTCATTTTTTAGACTGAAATTTCAACAGTTTGTTTAATATTATTTTACTTTAAGAAGATAATCTGTCTTGTTTGAGAATTCAACTATTTTGGTGAAAATTCATTTTTTGACTAAAAATTTAATTATTCCAGTTTTGGTTTAGAAAATACCTATTTTTAATTAAAAATAAACTGTATGATTATAAAATTAATATTTTTGGTTTAAAAATACTAACTTATTTTTATAAAATTGTCTTATTGGTTTAAAAATTCGTCATTTTTGATAGGGTGTGTCTGGTCGTCCCCAAAAATTGGAAGAGTTGAAAAATGGGATCGACGTTGTCCAAATCGATTGAATTTTTAAACTTAAAATATGAATTTTTAACAAAAATGTTCATTTGAAAAAAATTAAATGGATACCAAAAAGAGATGGATTTTTAAATCAAAATGGCGATTTTTTTACAAAACCAAAAAAATTAATTTTTCAATTAAAATCATGAATCTTCAATAAAAAAAAAAATTTCACGAAGTAGTTGAAGCGTCGATCAAATTATAGGGATTTTTAACAGAATAGTCGATTCCTTAACCATAATAGGATTATTTTGAACGAACATTTGTAATATTAAACAAAGATATTAATTTTTTACCAAAAAAACAACCTATTTCTCACTAAGAAAGATTTTTTATTTTTAAAAAATCAATGAAATTATGGAACTTTCATCCCTAAAAGGCAAATTTGCTACCAAACACTTGAGTTTTTCAACCCGAAAACATTAAGTCTTTCCCCAAAAAAAACGAATTTTAAACAAAATAAATTTTGAACTTTCAAAATATACATTTTTATTAAAAAGCTATCAGTCTTCAACAGAGAATTTAGCTAAGATGAATTTTGTATTAAAATTATGAATCTTCAAAAAAAAAATATTTTCATCAAAAGGGTTTAACTTTTAATCAACTAATTAAATTTTCATAGTAGTCTATATTTTAACCTAAAAATACGCCTACTTTTAATAAAAAAACACTTTCACTAAGAACAACTTTTCAGCGTAGAGAGAAAAAATCGCAAAAAAATTTTGCGTTTTCAAGAAAAAATATTAATTGCAAAACCAGAAGACTAATTTTCTACCAAATAGATCGAAATTTAAAAAAAATACAAGAATTTTCTACTAAAAACTATCAATTTATAACAAAAAATAAAATAAATGCATTTTCAGTTTAGAAAATTAATTTCTAACCAGAAAATAAATTTTCAACAAAACAGTTTATATATCATCCATGCAATTAAAAGTTTATTCCATTAAAGCTTAATTTCCAACTAATAATATAAATTTTCAACAATGTAATTCAATATTCAACGAAGCAGTAAAATTTTCATCTCAAAAAGTTTATATCTCTACAAGAATTCTGATAATGGATATTCAAACTGAAACGATAAATTGTCAACTAAAAATTGAACAGTTTAATTTCCAGTTTAATAAATTAATTTAGAACCTTGGAGATTAATTTTTAACTAATTAAATCATTTTTTAACAAAAAATAGAAAAGTTAAATTTTCATTTAAAAAAATTAATTCCCATCCAGGAAATAATTTTTGCAACAAAAGAATGTAAATCTCAATCATGTAATAAAAAACTTAATTCCAAAAAAGCTGAATTTTCAACTAAGAAAATGAATTTTCAACTAAAAATTGAATAGTTAAATTTTCATTTAAGAAAATTAATTTTGAAACAAAGAAATACATTTTTAATCAATAAAATCAATTGATTGGCAAAGTAATTTAACTTTCAACCAAGTGATTGAATTTTCAACCTAGAAGATTAATTTTCAGGTAAAAAACAACTTCTAAAACGAAAAAAAAATTTAAAAAAAAGTTAGGAACAGTAAAGCAAAGAAAAATAATATGTCATACAAAAAAATCCCTTATATATTTTCCTGGATTCAATTTAGTTTGAATGTAAGGGGAAAACGAGAAAAAGAAGAAAAAAAGGAAGTTTGATGAAAACAGGTGAAAAACAGGAATTCTTAAAAAAAGAGAGGAATAGGGGAAATAGTATGAAAAATGAAAACGTAAAAATGAGACTTCGTCCCGCTTGCTTGAACCCTGAAGTGGATCATGTGGGTGAAATGTTTCGTTTCTCATGAGTTTCAGACTCGTGTCTGCACTACTGGACGTCGGCCAAAATCGTCGCTTGACAGATTATATTTTTGCAGTTTTCCGAACTGGGACTCGGCAGGATTACCAATCCGAAAGGATCGACTTGCTGAGGTCGTTAAAACTTTAAAACCTAGCATACAAGGCTCGACACAGACGTGCTAAACTACAGAAATTCCTATATATGACCTATCAGCACTACATCCAGAGTAAAGTAGAACGAAGCCCGGTTTCCTAAAAATTTTATATGAGTCTGCAAGTGCATTTTCAGCGATACTTCAAAGGTCAAGAGAATGCTCCATAAAGCGATAATACTGTATTCTGAACACGAAATTAATAACTAAGGCATAGAGTGCCAAATTGTTCTAGGGGAAACCTTCTCTTCCAATTACTAGTTTTACGGGCTTCTATGACAAACATTTTTTCGGTGCTTTTTTAATATCGAGTGAACACTTTTGACCCAATTTTTCGAGAGACGTTAATAAATTTTATATTGGTTTTCTATAACTCCATCAAACGGAAGAGAAATCGATAAAAATGAGGTTTCGATAACAAGTAAATAGAATCAGTTTCTTACAGTATCTGCTCGAAATCGAAGTAGTAGACCATCAAATTACTTACCTGAAACAGAAAGAAAAGAACAATCGTTAGAATCAAAGAAATTTATTTCTTTTTATAAATTATAAAATAAATTTAAGAATATCGAAAACTACTATTATTATTTCGTAAGGATTGGCAAAAAGTAATGAAACTTGCACTACTTTTTCAACTATATATTATATTTTTATGAAAGTAAAGAGGGCATTTCGCATGCTTGTACATGGAAGATAAAATGAAATAATTTTATAATCCTTTTTAATGAGAATATTAATAATTTCGTGGAAATCTTTCAGGCCTATAAAAAGTAATGTGCACGTTAAATTTATAGTATAGTACCTACCAGGTAGATTATTGCAAATTCATCGCCATTTCCCGGAAATTTCCATGTTATAAAGCAGAATTTAAATTCTTTCGAAAATATCCTTGTTCTATGAAAGGGTTATACCAGTTTTCGAACATTCCCTGCTCCTAATCAAAATCATAATTCTTTTCAAAAATTCCCCTCCAAGTCGAAATTGTAATTATTTTGGGACACTTACTGTTCCAAGTCAGAATTATAATTCTTTCCGAGAAATTCTCTGTTAAATTTCAGAATTATACTTCTTTTCACGAATTCCCTGATACAAATCAGAATCATAACACTTTCCGGAAATTCCAAGTCCCAAGTTAAAAGTTTAATTATTTTGGAAAAAGCTCGGTTTTAAGTCAGAATTTAAATTTTTTGCAAAAATTCTTCGCTTTAATTTATAGTTACATAACAGTTTTGAACAATTTCCTGCTTCAACTCTAAATTATCATTTTTCTTGAAAATTCACTAACCAAAATGATAATTATGCTTCACTAAACTTATTTTTTTAATTCAGATATATCTTAGAATTATAATTCTTTTGAAAAATTCCTTTAACTAATTGAAAATTACCTATTTTTTCACAAATTCCATGTTCAAAGTCAGATTCACAAATAGTTATCTCAGAAAAAGCTGTTTATAGCCTATTAAAACGTAAATTAAGTCGTTTAAATCATCCCGTCCCTTTATCACTTTCCTCTCTCTCATAAGCAAGCATCAATGCAGCTCACTCGTAACGGATAATAAAATTCCTTAGCAAACATCATTATCAATCCTTAGCAAAGCTCAATAACAAAATTTAGGAGCGGACCATAACAACCCTTAGCAACGCTCAATAACATAATCTAGCAGCGGCCTTAACAATATAACGCTCAATAACAAACTTTAGGAGCGGACCATAACAACCCTTAGCAACGCTCAATAACATCCTCTAGCAACTGACAATAACCACCCATAGAACCATCAATATGAGTCCCTAGCAATGGACAATAACAACTCTTAGCAACGCTCAATAACATCCTATAGCAGCGGGCCATAACAACCCTTAGCAATGCTCAATAAAATACTCTAGCAGCGGGCCATAACAACCCTTAGCAACGGCCCATAATATTCCCTAACAACTGACAATAACTACCCATATAAACGATCAATATGAGTCCCTAGCAATGGACAATAACAACTCTTAGCTTCAGTCAATAAAATTTGCTAGTACGGCTAATAACATATTCTAGCAAAGATAAGTTGAAAATCTTAGCAAAAGAGACAATAACAACCATTAGTAACGAATCAATACAAATCCTTAGCCACGAACAATAACACCCCTTAGCATCGGTAAATAATAAAAAATTTAGTAACAGTCAGTGAAAAACCAATAGGATTCTATTAATAATAACCTTTATTAATGGTCAATAACACCTTCTAGAAACAGGTAAGAGCAACCCTTATTTACGGTCAAAGACAACATTCCAAAAAACAACAGCAATATTCCTTAGTGACGGTCAATAACAACTATTACCAAGGTCAAACCCATCTCCTTGCAAAGGTTAACAATAACTCCTAACAACGGTCAATAAAAACTTCTAGCAACAGTCAATAATACTCCTCTGCAAAGGTTAATAAAAACAATTAAGGGTCAATAATATCCCCTAGGAACGATAATAAGCAACTCTTAGCAAACGTTATTGATAAACTTTAGGACGGGTTAATAATATACCACAGGAACGGACAAAAACAAACATTAACAACGGCCAATAACTGTCCCTCGGAAATATCAGTAAAAATCCCTAGCAACGAGCAATAGCTAACTATAGAAACTGTTAATAATAACCTTTATCAACAGTCAATAACATCTCTGCGCAATAGGTAATAACAATCTATAGCTACGGTCAATAACAACACTTAACAACGATCATTACACATTCCTAGCCCCAGAGAACAACATCCCTTGGCAAAGGTCAAATACATCTGTTATCAAGTTTAGAAATATCTAGCAGTTAATAACAATTCTTAGCAAAGGTCAATAAAAACGCTTAACAAGGTCAACAATATCTCCTAGAAATTATTAATAACAACCTTTTTGATGGAAACTCAACTGTTCTGTGTAAAATTCTTTTTTTTTTAAATTAAACTAGTTCGTCAAAATTAAACTATTTGGTAAAACAATGAAATGTTTGGTAAAAAATTAATCTTCTTGGTAAAAATCACATTTTCCTGGTGAAAATTTAACTGCTATGTAGATGATTCGCCTTTTCAGTAGAATATTAATCCTTATAGTGGAAAATTCATCTTTTTCACTGAGATATTAACAATTGGATTAAAAATATAATTTTTTTGCATGAAAAGATAATTGTTCCATTCAAACATCCCTTGGCAAAGGTCAAATACATCTATTATCAAGTTTAGAAATATCTCCTTGCAACGGTTAATAATAACTCGTAATAACGGTGAATAACAATTTTTAGCAAATG
>JAAAKG020157413.1:0-30018 GCA_010014905.2 Druon quercuslanigerum | reverse complement strand
AAGGTTGAGATATCGATAACTATCGACCATTTTCAATCGATCAACAGCGCGCAACTACAAAAGCGTCGCGGTGGTGGAGACCCCTCTCTGCATCATTATACAGGAGTTCGAGTGTATATCAGAAGATATATCCATTTTTTAAACAGTCGATGATAAAATACTGGATGTGATCTCATCAGACTTTCATGTAAACTACGACGTGAAAAATTATAAATGCTACATAGGCTGAATTTAGTGACTTGCATCTGATAACAGCGATTTATGTATGCTTTAAGATAGGTGAAGTGGATGGAGAAAGATTTTGGCATGGCCTCGGCAATAAAAACAAAAATTAAAATTGTTTTCGTTGTCTTCTAAGTTGCTGCCTCATGCATCAAAATGAAAACTGGGATTTCGAATTTAATACGACTTTGTAAGGCATAATAAAAACACCATTATCTAACAGCATAAAACAATGTTTTAGATACAAATTAAAATTTTTTTAAGTCATTTATTTATGAAAAGATGATCTTTACTATCATGGATATTTAATCCAAAATAGATGAAATTTCACAAAAAAAAGAATATTAAAACTGTACATTAAAAATGCCTTAAAGAGGTAAACCTTCATACAAAATCAATTTTTTTTCCATGAATTAGTTTAACTCTCTCCCACACAGGTGAATCTTAAATTAAAAAATATAGATTTTAAATAAAATAGTTCAACTTTTAATGAAAAAGATGATTTGTCAAATCAAAATATGAATTTTTCACAAAAAATGCAATTCCTACTAAAGTAGATGCATTTTTAGCCAAAAAGGAAAATTTTCATAAAAATGGTTAAATAATAATCCAAGAAATATTTTTAGTTAAATTCCCATTCTATAGCAAAAATGGAATAGTATATTTTTAGCAAAAAAAAGTAATTTTAAACAAAATCGCTTGTATTGTTAACAAAATAAATTAACTTTTAATTAATATCATGCATGTTTAATAACAAAAATTTCAAAAACATGCAGTTGAATTTTTAACCCCAAAGATGATTTTTCTACCAAAAAAAGACAAATTATTAATTAATTAGATACATTTTTAATTGGAAAAGATATATGTACAGAAAACAGTATAATGGCTCTTTTAGGCGAACCAATAAGTTTTAAGCAAATAAAATTAATTTTCAAGGTAAAAGTTAAATTTTGAAACAAACAAATGCATTTCTTTACTAAAAAGATTAATGATGACTGCAAACATGCATTACTTACATTATTTCTCTGCCACAAGCAATTGGGTTAAATTTTAGTTTTAGCACCAACAGAATAATTTAAAAAATAATAAGCAAAATAATAATAAAACTTAACCTAATTTCATATACATCACAACTGAGATATTAATCAAAGAATAATGCTTCCAATTGTCAAACTGCGCACCTACAAGATATTATGTACTTTTTACAGATTTAATAAAACTCACGGATGAGGGCCACCATCACGTGCCAAAAAGTTTGAATTTGGGCTCTAATCGGGTGCTGTTTAGTCCGCCTTGAACAAATTTTTTTCTAGCTTTCGAATAGAAATATTTGTATACACATGTCAAGAAATATACAAGGTGTTTAAAGTAAAAAAATGACAAATGTACATTAAAACACAGAATTATTTTTCTTATCATTTAGACAGTTTTTAAAATAATTTTTAAGGTTATTTTTCTAAAATAGATTTTTACATTAGCGACTGAATAGCGCTCGAATAGCTTGTCCAAACTAGAGTTGGAGCATACACAAACGTTTTCATTTCTTCTCAGCACCATAATAAACCGCCTGAACAGCGCCACATTAACGGCCAGGACGTTCTATTCTGACCCCGAATAGTTGACCCATAATTACCTGTATAGGAAATTTGTGGAAAGAAGTCTTAAAATTGAAGGTGAAATAATCAGAAACTGTGATTTGGAAATTGTGAATTCTCTATTGTTAAAGCTCCATCGGCTTTAACGAACACATTCTCATCACGTATCTGTTGCTTCGATTAGGATTAACATTTGTCTGAAACGCGAACTTTTAATGAAAAGTTCATGAAAAATTTAATATTTTTTCCTTATTTGGCATCAATCATTATTCGCAGGACCCTTGAGCAATGTATAATTTTACTAAATATATATTATTAAAATGTACATTGATATTAAAAAAGATGTATTTTCATTGTTTGGATTCCATATTTACAAAAAAGTGTACGCCCGATTAAAAAAGAAGATTGAAATCAAATTTTAATATCTATTCGGGCGAAAAATCTGTTTAATAAATATTTTATTGTGTTTTGTGTCGTATCTTGGGTCGATTTTACAAATGTTACTTTTTTATTTTTACTATTATTTTTGTACGATTAAAATGGCAGCATTTCTCCAAAAACATTATTTAAAAAGATCTGACTGTTATATTTTACTATTGAAAAGCAAAATGTGCATCCTATCAAAAAATTAAGAACATTAAATTTTTAGATCTGTTTTTACTATAGTGATAGTGATGTGCGCTTATCATAAACTGAGAATAGCTAATTATTTCGAATTGTTTAACAATTTTTATGAACAAATGATCATTTTCACCATTTTGTCATGAATAGGATTCTTTTTTTTGAGAAAATAAATAAAATGTCTTCTCAAAGATAAAAGCTGTCATCTTTTTCATAATGACTAAAAATTCTTAATTTTTTAAACAGTTTTATAAACAAATGCATATTTTAACAATTTTTTCAATAATACGATTGATTTTTTTTTTTGCGGAATTAAATTGAAGTGTATTGCTAAAGAAAACATGGTATCATATTTTTCATAGTCAACAAAAATGTTATTTTTTTAAACAATTTTTATGGACAAATGCACTTTTTCATCAATAGGATTGATTTTCATGCAAAAGAAAAATGTAGTTTTTTAAACAACTTTTATCAACAAATATACATTCATGAAAAAGTGGTAAAAATGTTAATTTGTTTATAAAATTGTTTCAGAAACTTTACATTTTTTTGTCAACATGAATAATATGATAGCGAGGAGTCTTTGGCAAAACATATTATGTTCATTCCGCAAAAAAGAAAGTGCGTTATTGAAAAAATGATAAAAATATGTATTTGCTTCTAAAAATTGTTGAAAGAATTTTCAGTAATTAGCTATTCTTAGTTTATTGTAAGCACACATCACTATCTGTGATACTTGATAGAAAAGCTATGGGTTAAACTTAGCTAATTATTGCAAATCACAAAAAAGGATTTTTTAATTAATTAATTTATAACATTAATAAAAACGTTGTTGTTACACTTAACCACTAAAAGTTATTTTTAGGTTGTTATTAGTTCTCTGGTTCGATGCTCAGTGAAGCGACGAGAATAGATTTGTTTTGTAAAAAAGGTAATTAAATAGATTTCTATTTTCAAGGTGATGAGAATGATATTGGCACTAAATCGTGAAAAGTTATTTTATTTCCGGATAATTTATACCAACACAAATAAAATGAAAATGAGATATAAATCTCCTACTAGATAAGTGAGATGGAACAAAATTCGACCAAAAAATTGTTTTTTAAAAGTTGTAGCCTTTGTAGGACACGTATTATCGCCATGAAACATTCAGACGTTCCATTCGTAGGAATTTCTTTGGATTTTGACTCCTGAATGTAATTGGAAGATTCAATCCACGCAATTACGATTTGTGTCAATTTTTTCTTATCATCATGTTCTCATCAGAATTGCGTAAAAACTACTTTAGCCAAAGCCTTTTAGGAATGGAAAAATCAAAATGAAAACATTTAAAAGTAAACATGTTTAGGATCGCAATCATATGTCATACTTGTTATAAATATCGATTACAATATTGATTATAAGATTTAATTATACTTAAATGCAAAGCGAAAAACACACACGAATGTCAGGAGTATTATTTTAATATAAATCTTCATTCTGATAAGCAGATGACGATGGAATACTGAAATCTGGTTTTGCGAGTATTTTGTGTGGACTGTGGTTTAAAAATTATGGTTGCGATAAAGAAACAATTTTGATGAATTTCGTCCAATAATAACTCTTTATTGAATCTTTAAAAAAATGTAATATTAAAGAAGAAACATTAATGGTATCTGATTTTTAAAATGTCCATATATTTTCTATATTTATGACTCACTGAAGCTTCAGAATGATTGAAGATTTGTGACCTGTCATAGTATGCAAATTACAGGCAGTAAATTTAAAATTGAAAGCATTTTCGTTATATTTTATGTTTCTGACATGTGTACACAAATTCAAACAAAGATAAGGGTCCTAATACTTTATTTCAGGCCATGAAAAAATTTCCACGACAAATTTTCTGATATGCATCGATTGCGTTCGATTACGTGCTTTTAGCAATCTTTCATCGTTTCTGTCATAAGTGACATGCTTGTTAATTAATTTTTCAAGTCTATCTATTATTTCAAAAAGAATTTTTTTTCTCTTTAAACAACAAGCACAATTTTAAACTGCAATCACTGTGCAAGACCGCACGCACTTTGATTGGAGGTACTGGTTTTATTTTTTATGGCTTTGGGCGCACTCTGTCGGTTTGCGGGTTCGATTCGCGCCTCGCACTCTGGAACAGCCTCGATGACCAGATGCGGTAAACACTAGCATAGCAAGGGAATTGTTTATCTCCATAGAGTTGCTGCACCGTTACCTTTAGAAAAAAAATTTCTCTAAGTTCTTAAGGATCTTGCGCTTGGTGGCTCGGAACCCACCTTAAACTGTAGGTCCAATCCCACCACCAAGTAAGTTTGTGGTAGGCGTCTATAGCATAGGGAAGAAGATAAAAGAAAAATTCAAACCCTTAGGGGACACCTTGAAAGCTTCCATCCATTACAACTCGAAAATATTGGACTTCAGAATGATATTGAAGTAGTTAATAAGATTATTTACGTTTTGTGTAATGAAATAGAAGATTGTATATAGTTATGCGCAGATAAGTAAATACACATAACATTGCATTCATCTAACGTAAACAAAGAAACATGCACTTAGTTTTATGTAAATGAAACTATAGTGCAATGGAAAATCATTTTTTTCATTATTTAACTGTTTAAAGATTATTATTAACGATCGATGAAGTAAATAATTACACTATCTATAAGTATATTAAGTAGAATAAGCATTAACATTACCGTTTTAGTAATAATTTTCAAGTACTTTAAATTGCTTAAATACTTTTCAAGCTCGTAGCATATGGTCGTACCAGCTTATTTTGCGATTGACTTATTATATACAGCAATTTTAATGAATTTTTCAAGAATAAAAAAAACGGCCCAGGGGATCATTTTAAGATCATTAAAAATTGATTAGAGGGACCATTTACAACAACTTCCTAATCGTAACTTTGGGGTCCTCGAACTATTCATATAAAAGTATTTAGCCTCACCGAGTGGTATATATATATATACTATATATATATATATTTCAGTTGGTCGGACATATGCTTCAAAGATAGAGCTATCGTTTATTTAGATTTTAACGCTGGATCAAGAAATAGGTGCAAAATATTCGCCTGCACCTACTTTAGGAAGAAAAAATGATCATTAATGAAACTTTACTACGTTTCTAATCATTTAAAATTTTTGAGGAATTATCGGTCAGCAAAGAATGACCTATGTGTTCATGAAATTAAATATTTAATTTCCCAAGAAGTTTCCGTGAAGTCCCTTAATGTTTTGAAATTCCGAGTGTTGCTTGAATTCCACGTATTCCGCCAAATACCTGAATTCCGAAAATGCACTGCATTCCACAAATTCAGTGACTTTCGTGATTTAAGTAAATATATTGAATGCCATGAATTCAATGAATTTCATAAATTCACGGAATTCCGTAAATTCCTTTAATTTCATGAATTCCTTCAATTTCATGAATTCTGCAGATTCATGATTTCCGTGATTTCACTGGGTTTCTCAAATTCCATGAATTCTGAAAATTTCATGAATTCCGTACATTTTGTGAATTCCCTTAATTCCATGAATTTTGTGAATTTCATGAATCCCTTGAATCTCGTGAATCCCATAAACACCATGAATTTCACGAATTCCTTGAATTCCCTAAATTCCATAATTGCAGTGAATTTGGTGAATTCTTTAAATCTAGTTAATTCCATAAATTCCGTGCATTTAAATAATTTCTTCCACTCTTTTAATCCCGATAAAACAGTCAATGCCTAGAATTGCATGTTCGGAAAGCAGGACCCAGCGAGCTCTTGCGCTGGTAGAAAAAGGAGGGGATAACGCGACAGACCGAAAGATTCGAGCTCCAAGAATCAAAATCAGGAGAGTTACCATTTCAAATTTCATTCAAAAATCCGTTTTACTTTCAAAGATATTTCGAGTTGAGTTTTAAAAAACGTATTAAAATTTGAACTCTCAGTGCTCGAATCTTCCGTTCTGTCGCGTTATCCTCTCCCTTTTCTACTAGGCCAAGCGCTCGCTGTAGAATTCTAATCATTTTAAACAGAATAGATTTTAAAGGGAAATTACATATTGCATTAAAAATTAAATATGATTACTTGAAAAATGTTATTTTAAATACATCTCTAATGTTTAAAAAATATACATGATCTAATTTTCTGCGTATTATTTATAATGTGTTTGAAAAGTGTGAAAAAGGGTTCAAAATGTTTTTCGAAAGACACTAATCTCTCGCGTTCAATCCAGTGACAGTGTTTGCCGTAAAATACCCTTGTACTGAATTCGGAGGAATCGAAACGTAAATAGTAAAAAACTGAAAAACTGCAATCACAGAGTTCTTTGGATAGAATTGCCAATACATTTTTTTATATCATCCTTCACAAACAGAATGAGAACAATACGCTGCGCAAGTTAGTTGCATCAGCATCATCCCACAGAAATAATTCATACAGTCCTGACAGTATACGTTTAAATACACTTACGCTACTAATTGTTTACAATTAGTGAAAATATATTAATTTTATGACGTGTAGATGTATTGATTAGAAAAAGTTTATGAAAATGGTAAGAATGACAAACATAATATTGTAGAAAAATAACGCGATTTTGCATGCCTTTATGAACCGTATATTGAAAGAACAAGAACACAATATTGTGAAACTGATAAGAAATTCGCTCGCCTCAAACGATTTGATTAATTGTACCTTTTTTACTTTACCTAATTATACAGTTCCAAAGCCAATTTTCATCAAATAATAAATAAAAACGCCACATGTAGTTGAAAACCTTGTAATATGCAATACATGTAAAATTCACGAACTGAGATGAAACAGTTCCATCTTCTTTTTATACACGGATCAAATTTGTCCTTAAGGAAGTCACGAATTAATAGCTAGGTCTCGCATACGGAAATAATTCATCCGGTATTATCGAATTTTCGTCACATAAGTGCCTTGAACTTTTAGAAAGCCTATAGTGCTTGAGCTTGATTGCTGTCTTTTTATAGACAAATTTTTTTTTGATAACAACTTTATAGGAAAAGCAGGTAACAAAATTAAAAAATTCGTAATTGTAATATAAATTAATTCAATAAAAATAATTGACAGTAGTACTTATATACAATTCTGACGAAAATAAACAGAACAATGTCAAAAGATTGATCAGAAGAAAATAATCTCGGCAAATCCTAATAAAGTTTACATGTATGGCTAGGGTCTTTCTAATCAAATTAGAATTAGTTAACTGTTAGTAATTTTTTTACAGCTTTTTAATAAAGTACAAATAAAATTTCTCATGTTGGTTCTGCTGTTTAGAAACCAGTACGTCTACATGATCCAAGGTGTAAGGAGACGCGGTAAAAGTTTTAAAAATCTGTTTATATTCTAAAAAGTTTTCGAAATGCGAATATAGTTAATACATTTTATTTTCAGAAACGCTTATTAAAACAGCCGTATTTGGAGCAGTCGAAATTCTGCATAAATCAGCATAATTATAATAATATAAAATCAGCATAAATCTTAATTTTTTAATTAGTCGATGATAGGATACTTCAACTGATTTTAAGAAAATTTTGTCTGAAATGCGACTTGAAAAATTACGGCTGCTGAATGTGCTGACTTTGATGAGGATGGATGAAAATTTTGTTGCTTTTCTCACATTCTCAAATTTTCTGTGCGTTTGATAGGTTTATTAATTGTTGAACCTTCAGAATCACTTAAGGCTAGAAAATGTTTTATGATGTGAATGATAGAGGAAGTGAAAATAAGAACAAAAATTAAGTTTATCATCTATTAAACAGCTTTCTCATGTTCTAAAATAAAAACAAAGCCAAATAATAAAATTCCAGCAATAAATTTGCTTTTATGTATCGATTACATGGAAAATACAGAGTCTTACGAAACGAGCCACATGGAAAGGAAGTCAAAGTCAGGGGCCCCATTCAGGGCTAAAATATGGGGATGGGAAAAGTGAGAGGTTATAAAAAAAGTGCGAGACTGTACATAAAAATGATAATGAGGATAGGTAGAAACACGCTAAATTATATTTTGAGAATGGAAGCAGGAAGAAGAAGACTAGAAATTGAGGCGAGTATAAGGGCAAGTAGATATATTTTAGAAATTGTGAAAATGGGGCAAGAGAGACTACCTACGATTTTTTTAATAATGGAAATAAGAGTGCTTGATAAGAATAACGCATCAAAATGGGGAGAAGTTTTGAAAAAGTGGGGATCGAATTAGAAGATGGAGAAACATTACGCCTAATGAGCGAAGAAGGAAATGAATGGAAAATACAAAGTAATTTAGAACAAGGGGTTATAAAAAAATGAGAACAAGAAATTCAATCTCATTAGGGATAGATGGAACAAACCCGCGTGGGTCAGTACGTGAGATGACCATAGAAAGTAATTTCATCCGCTTTTATTGATAACGCCCAGAAAACTTAGAGCATTGCGGCATGTGTTCAGCAATATCTTCTTCAGAATTAGATGTAGTGAATTTCGAGCTCCGAGCTCTTCCAGGATTTGTACACACCTCGCATAAACATTCCCAGTGGAGATGATCACGACTCGACACGGTCAGCATCTCCTGCTTCAACTCCGAGTATTTTTAGATCTTCTCAGTATAGCGGAACCTTATATTATTGTTAAGAACGCTGATGTATATTCTTTTCACGTGTGGAGCACGCTTGTCTAAAAAAAGAACATCTGGTCGATTTTGTCTGACTAGACGGTCAGTGAGAATAGTCCTGTCCAGTAAAGGCGATGATCTTCCTTCTCTAATACTTTAACTGGGGTATGTTTGTAGTAAGGCTCAAATATCTCTATTAAACCATTGTTCAGGGCAATTTTTGGTGAACTATCCCAGAAAAATCATTATGTCTGCGCGTGTATTCTTAAGAGGCAAGCATCGTACAGCCGTCAAGGAAGATCTGATGTTTAGGGATATTGCTTGTGCAGTTATTTATCTCGCCACAGAGCAGCTAACTCTTTAGCTTTGAGATGTCAAATGTTCTGGAAATCAACAGCTGGAAGTTTTAAGGGGATGTACAGGCAAATCTACAGAAGTAGTCGTAGAGTTAGATGCTAGTCCTGTTTTGAAATTATTCGCGCAATTTCGTAACCTGAGAGTCACACATCCGAAGAAAATCCAGGATCCCCCTGCCTCCAAGCTTGCGTGGCAGTACCATTCTTTCCACAACTGTTCATCAGTCATCGTCTCAATCAAAGCATGTTCATAGGGTATTAGCGAAGAACTTATCTGTCCATGTGTCAAATTTAGCTATCTGCATTTGTCTAGGCCCAAAGACATCCTGATGTCATAGCAGAACTGCAACAAGATATTAAGTAAGCAGCTCAGTTTCGACTCTGAGCTTGCATAAACCTTTATGTCCTTCATGTACATGAGGTAAGTAAGTTGAGACTCATCCACTTTTACGTCAATTTTGAATTCATAGCACCTGTTATTGAGTGTCCGACGTAGTGGGTATAGTGCTAAATAAAACCATAGTGCGCTGAATGAATCAACTTAGAAGATCCCTCGGTTAATGGGCAAGGACTGGATATTCCTCATAACTCCACGACTAAAACATTAAATTCTTTTGTACCATGAGTGCATAGCGTGATCAAAAAAGCGGATGACGCGCTGACATATCTTATATGTCTTAAGGACTTTAAGCAAATAATCGTGGGGTACTGACGGAAACGCCTGTTGGTAGTCAATGTATGTCATGTCCAAATTGCGTTGGTAGTGTTTCGCGTGCAACACAGCCACACTTTCAATTGTAACTTAGTACCTGAAACCACGAGAGCCTCAACAGCTACCCTTCTGTTTTTTGTATAGAAAATTCTTCTGCTCGCAATATTTATAGAAGAAGTCAAAAACGATAGCCTTGAGATACTTATAGAGGGTAGACAGGCAGTAGATTTGCCAGCGATCACTAGGCATGCTGGCACCTACCTTTTTGGTTATCTTATACGTTACGCCCTTCATCATAAAAAAGGGTTAGTGGTCTGTGTTCTCCAAGATGTTCTAAAGTATTTCAGCAAGAGCGGGGTGCAAAACCTCCAGGTATTTATATCAGAAGCTGTGCACCGCATCCACACCCGGCGCTTTTCAGTTCTTAACCCTCTTGAGGATACGAGTTACATCGATGCTGAGATGGATAGACCAATCATTTCAAGCAACCGTGGCAACTCTTTCCCTTTCTAGACAAAATATCTGGTCATCTCCTCGGGCCTAGATAGTTATCAATTATTTTGAGTCTTGTTTTTTCTATCTGCTAGTTCGCTAATAAAACGTTTTACGTCTGCCAAAAAAATAAGACAGTCGCTGTACAACGTCATCCAGATCCGAATCCCCCTTGTCTATAGCGCCACGTGTCACGGCTATATGAACCTTCTCTTCTATCGCACCTTCTGTGTGCGCTACAGGTGCCGCTAGTTGTTCTTGCACCTATTTTTGGATATCACATATTTCGCCCTCGGAATATAAGGTGGCGCCTCCTAATGGATTTTAATTGATTAGCCACGAGTCGTTAAGTCACCTTATGGGCCAGTTTGGGATGAAGACCCATGAAAAGACGATGTTTTTCACCTCCGACAGGTCCACCCCTCCACACCGTGCTTTTGTCCAAAAGTCACATCTGATTGCATCTTCATTCATTTCCGGCATCTTTTTTATCCTCTTGTCGGCCTCTGCATCCTGATGTGGCCGGTGGAAGGCAATTCTCAACCTCAGATCTTATTTGGTTGATTGCTCTGTTAGATTGGAGGTTAGCTTCTATAATTAGACGTCTTCGTCGTTCAAGATCGTCTTCGGTTACTAAGCTCATTTCTCTCGCAACAAAGTTTTGGAGAAAGGTCATCCCGTCGAATGAAGGTGTAGTCGCTCCTATCTTGTTCTCGAAATCGCATTGCATTAAATACTTATCACGATGGGTTTCACAATTGATGCGCTGCCGTGGCATTCCTGTGGATGTTGTCGATTAGGATCTTCCAACCGTAACATCCTCGGCAGGTGCAGCTGATGTGCTGCTGTTTACCATTTGTTGCCGTTGTTCTGGCTGGCCAGTAACACTTTCGGGTATCCCGGTGAGATATACCCGTCCTTAATGTAGATCACTACATCAGAGGCGCTGTGACGATCATCGGCAAGCTACCAACGACGATATATATTTATTAACTCTAATGGAAAACCCTATCAGTAGCAGTGCTACACCCAACATAGTCGTTAAAGTCATAATAGAAAAGCACGAGCCCTACGCTCTACATGTCGAAGGCTGTCATCATTTACGGATGCATTTTTCTGATGCAATCAAGTAATCTGAGGGTGAAATTT
The DNA here is from genome assembly GCA_010014905.2 of Druon quercuslanigerum. Classification (NCBI taxonomy): domain Eukaryota; kingdom Metazoa; phylum Arthropoda; class Insecta; order Hymenoptera; family Cynipidae; genus Druon; species Druon quercuslanigerum. The sequence goes on along the minus strand of JAAAKG020157413.1, from coordinate 18,252 downwards.
AAGTCATGATTTTCTATTCGTGCTTTATCGCTCATTGTGAAGACAAACGCAGAGGGTTACCTTGATACATCAAATATTGACTATTCTGATTAAAATTTACAAAAAAATATTTTAAAAGAAATGCAATCTTTTTGGGTGAATTTGCACAAAGTTCGAGGGAAAAAATAGTAATATTAAAAATTACAAAATAACTTGTTCTTGTTAATAAAAGATTTTATTTATTTTTGCGACTAAAGTTACATAATTTGCTTAAGTTACATCATTTTGCATTACATCATATACCTATTGTAACTTTTAATTTGTTTAACCGAATACCATTTAAAATTTTTTCTTCAAACGTTATTATTCTTAATTCCTAATTCTTATTATTTTTTGTGTATGATTTTTTTTTTCATTTTCTCGTCTTATCTGGTAAAAAGTACTGCTAAAACTATTTAGTAAATCTGGAAATATAATAACTTTTAAAGATTAATGGGCAGAATTATTAAAATGAAACCAACAATTCAACGCACAAATTTTGGCAGCCGCCATAATATGTTTTATTTGTAATTTCAAAAAAAGATAAAAATATTACTAAAAAAGATGAGAAATTTTTTTTAGAAAAAAAGAGGAAAGAAAAATCATAAGTAATCCAAAACTATTTTAATTTATGTAATAAAACACTTTCCAAAATACCTCACAGTATTCATAGCAATGGTAGGTATTAGACAAATAAAACAAATAATAACATTAGGATAAATTAATACTGAGAAAATTGCAAGATACTTTCAGAATTGAATGCTGATTCTTCAGTCAATATTTTACTGCTAACGACAAAACATCATTCTCAAATTATTTTATACGTCTCATGCAAAATAAAATTCTTTAGTTTCTTTGACTAGAAGATGCACCTTGGGTCATTTTCTTAGTTGGTTGTAGCATTATGAATTCAGATATACTAGAACGATATACCCTGCGAGAATTCCTGGTTGGAACTGTCACATATACGTAATACCTGTCTGGCAAATTCGCTGGTATATCGTTTCTGCCTGTATGATGATCATGCAAATTGACATCGTAGACCTGGAAATCTAGAGCTGTAGCATTTCTGTTCTCATAAAAACGTATATAAGCCCACCTTGGTTTAAAATGAGAAGGTCTAGGATAGGGAAGTAACTTTAGCCTGTGGTCCTGTATTTTAAAACGTTCGTAGTTTCCCGTAAATATATAAACTTCAAAGTGCGATGATGTTATTCCCCTTTTCAGCCAGTTGGGTATAAGTATACCACTAGCATCTCGAAGACCTGCATTAATGTAGGAGCCATCACTCATTTCTATTTGAATGGTGTGTCCAGCAATATTTGGAAAAAAGACGCCTTCACCTACTTTGTTAAGAATAAATTATCGTTAATACAACTTTTACGTTAATAGGAACATGAGTTGAATTATTTTGTTCTTACATTCAAGTTGGAAATAAAAAGACAATGACTATTCCCAGTTAATATTTTAAATGAAATTTTAAAAATTACATCTTGCGACGTTTCGACTTTAATCTGTCGGTCGTCCTGAGGAATTTAATGCTTAATATACAAAATTGTTCTGAAATATTTAGCTAATTAAAAAAATTAAAAATGAGTTGCAGAAAAAAATTTGCAAGTTGAGTTTAGGTAGCAAATGTTTAAAATGTCAAGAGCTGAAAACTGTAAAATTAGCCAAACGTTGCGCGAAAAAAAATAATATCAAAATTACAATTGAAGTTCTTTTTGTACACTAGACAGGATCTTCGCTCGAGATGAATGCCAGAAAGTTTGTTCAGGACCTAGGTCGGAGCAGTGTTGCGAAATAAACGATTTATTTAAATAAATAACACATGATTTCTAGATCAGACTAAAAATTCCTTAACCCTTTCCTCACACTACTTCCTTCCCCACTAAGTGAGTCACGCTCCTCAGTTATAAATAGCTTGTTACAAACTTCTAATTTCTTAGATTTTTCCCCAAATTAAATTCTCCAGTTGTTTTTTTCCAAGGTGTTTCTTCAGGTGTTCTCTACAAGGATTTTCTCTTAATATTGAAAGGTTCCATATAGTTTGTAATGGATTTGCAGTTTTTTTATCAGATAACGGGATGAGGGACGAATGTTACGATCGATTGCATTATATATAATTTTCGCGGTTTGTTGAAGGTGTCATCTTTCTTTAAAAAAGTATTTTAGGGTAATGAACTAACTGCTGGTATAAAAAAAGAGAAAAAAATTATGAAACACGAGTTACATTAAACAACTCAGGAATTGTGTTAAATTTTGTTTATAAGCGAATAATTGAAAAAAAAAATATTATAAGGTAATCGAACCATGATTAACGCTTTTAATTTATTTAGAAAAGTAAGATGAATTGCGGAAGAATTGTATATTATAAGCCCTAGCGAAAAACTAAAATCATTTCTGGATTCGTCTCAGCAATATGTCTAAGGTAGTGTTTTTTCCATTCTTTCAAAAAAGTCATTTTTGAAACAATTATGTTGTTTATAATTTTCAGGAATTTTTTGAAGCATGACGTACTCTGAGATAGATTCTTCCCGGATTTGATTAAAAAATAATTTTTTCAAAAGAATAAAGAAATAAACCTGGAGATAGTGCCGAGATAAAACTATGAGTATCTTTACATTTTCGATGGGACCTTAAGTTTAACTTACAATAAGGGCAACAATTTTAAAATTATATTCTCTTTGGTGTAACATGGACGATTGGACGTAAATAAGATAAAAACCATGTTTAAACAAAGTCTTTTGCATTATTTAAAATTGTTTTAAGTTATGATACTTTAGGGTACGCTTTGTGCAGTAAGTAACTTTTACTTATTTTAGATAATTGTTAAATCAATTTCTAAAAATTATTAATAATATAATGGTTTAAAAAATAAAAAATCCGCCCACGTCCTTGAAATTTCTTTCCGAACTTTTCTTTATAATGATGGCACAATGTTTAATGATAAAATATTTAGAAAAAATGTTACTTTTATTTTACAGATTGTTGTCTCACGTCCCTTGATATGCAATAAATCAAATAGTTACATCGTTATTTATTTACAAATGTCTTATAATGCTAAATTGTGTCTGAAATCATCTTAATTTTCAAAATAAATAAAACATGTTAATCAAGCTATAATTTTTAGCAGATATTTTACTACTTTCAAAAACTTGTTTGAAGAAGGGAAAACCTTTAAAAACCCTTGAAATATATATATATAATTTAATGGATCGTAATATTCGTCCCGCATTGCGTTATTCAATATGCAACGGGTTATTCATACGGGTTGACAAAAGATTTGCACACCTCGTTTTTGGTGACTGCAAAAGTTCTTTTAATTTCAATTATCCAAGAGCTAAACAATTTTCACTTAAAAGATTTGATTCATGAGTATCAATCGTAAAAATGTTCTTTTCAAATTGCAACAACTTGAAGGTCTAACAAAAAAGTGGTGAATATAGCAAAATTTTTAAGTAACAATAATTTTTTTTAGAATATATGAAAAATAGAATAATAAAGTTGCTATGAAATTTTTTCAATATATATATATTCATTTGATTTTTATTCTGATGGGGTAAATATAGCTTCAAAATGAGCCTAAGGACATTGAAAAATGTTAATTATTTTGGAAACTATTAAACATTTAAGAAAATATTAAAATTTACCAGTCATAAAAAAACGGTACGCGAAAACTTTTGTCCACTCCTATATACATTTTTCAAAAGTCTCTGCTTCTTTTTAATAATCACCACTAAATCTAAATTAGAAAAATTTGATTACTTAATAGTGATTTTGTACAAATTTAATGATAGGGGATTTAATATATTACTCAGCAGTTTTTTGTAAGCAGTTGCACCTATTTTTACAACGAAAAAATTTGTCCTCAAGAAAGTCGCGAATTAGTGGCTAGGTCTCGCATTACTTTTTTTTTGTCCATAATTACAAAAAGATAACAAGTGATTGCCAAAAAATTTTTAAAAGCTCACTAGCTTTAGTTTCGGCCTAACGTGTTCCACACACACAAACACATACACACACATTCGCCCAAAAATGATCGTGTGTGCTTTGTGTTTTCAGATGAGTGACCAGAAGTTTCAGAAAACTAATATTGTTTGGCCTCATTGGCTGCGCGTGCTACGCACTCTTGGATTATGTTTAGTAACTGTTGAGTCAGCAGTCTTCTTTTCTGACCAAAAATAAATAAAAAAATCCCAAAATATTGCTGAGAGGAAATTAATCTCAGCAGATTTTAATAAGGTTTATACATATCAATAAGATTTTCTGGTTTGAATTATGTTAAATTAATTGTTATTAATTCATGTTAAGGGCTTTTTAATAAAGTACAAACAAAAAGTCTATTCATCATTCTGCAGCTCAGAAACATGTACTTTCGCGTGGCCCCAAGTGTCATACGTGCGGAAACTTAAAAAAAATCATGTTATATTCTAAGACGTTTTCAAATTGTGAATATAGTTTATAAATACAATTTTCAGAAATTCTTATTAAAATAAATATATGATTAAGACAGTTTATTACAAAACAAACTATTTAGGTACGCAAATTTAAAAACAATATATACAGGAAAGAAATGAATATCAGATGCAAATTACCCATGCAAACTATGCTTTAAAAAAGACACTTTTCATTTTATGAATATATTACTGATATTTGGTTGACCATTGTATTTATAATAATAATTATAATATTACATTATACTTACGTGGGATATTAAAGACAGCCATTAACGTGAGGACTATTATATCAGCATAAATCTTCATTTTTAAAACAGTCGGTGATAGAATACTGAATGTGATTTTACGAGAATTTCGTGTGAACTGCGAATTGATTGATAATGGCTGCTGTATGTGCTGAATTTTATGAGTTACAGATAACAAATATTTATTTATTCTTGACAGTAGGTGAATTAGATGGAGGAAGATGTTGTTTTCCTTATATCTTAAAACATTTCTTGTATTTGCTAGGCTTGATCCTTGAATTATCAGAATTATTCAAGGCTATGCCATAGTGCCATAGTTTACATGGTACACAATGGTGGCCCTTATCAGAGAGTTCTATTAAATCTGTGAAAAGTACATATTATCTTGTAGATACGCAGTTTGAGAATTAATAGCATTATTCTTTGATTGATATCTAAGTTGTGAAGTTATAAAATTACTTAGAATTTGAAACTAATTTAATTGTATCAATAATTATTGATAAACCTTGCAGTACCCTTGAAACATTATTATATTATAGCGAAGTACAATTTATATGAAAGCAGTATCAGTGTAATCGAAAAAGTATTATCACCAATGTTTAATTTTATTTATAACAACATGGCAATCAAAAAACCCTTTATAACTTATTTTTTCAGTGACGTATATGTAATTTAATTTAATTTTTATTCATTTTTTTATTGTTATGTTCTAAATTGAACTGTATAAGTTTTCTTAAAAGTATAATTGCCTACTATACAATAATTTACATCTGTGCAATGTTTTTTACAATTTATTATTGATACTGTTGTAGAAATTTAAAATGAAGAAGAATTTTTATTTTCATAGACATAATTACCCAGGACAACCGAAACATGCATTACTCACATTATTTCTCTGCACAAGCAAATGAGTTGAATTTTGTTTTTGGAACAAACAGATAATTTAAAAAAAGAATAAACAAGAAAATTAACAACAATTAAACCTAATTTCATATAAATCACTGAAAAATATTTTTGAAAGATTTTTATTTATTTCAATGTTGTTCTAAATCAAATAAAAAATTGGTGACAAAACTATCTCGACTACATTGATATTGGTTTCTCATTAATTGTATTTGGCTACAATAAAATAATGTTTCAGGAATACAATTCCGAAATACAATTTTAACTTTTTATCTTGTAGAACTTTTAATTGTAAATCTTTAAAATTGAAGAGTTTTTAATTTTCAGTTCAAGAATCAAAAACTTTATTTTATTTTCAATAACTTCCAAATGTAATATTTTTAATTTATGCACTTTGAAAACTTAAAATGAAATCTAATGCAACTTTCAAGTTTAAAATTTTAAAAATCTGTAATTTTGATGCTTTTTATGCAACATTTTTTCAATTAGGACGATTTTGAATCAAAAAGTTCAGATCTTTTGAATTTGATTAGTTTTTAATTTTAAAAATTTAGAAATAAAAATTCTGTAATTTTAATTCTTGACTTTAGAAATTGCTAAAATTTGGCAATATTAGCTCTTATTTGATTATTGTTTTTAAATATTTAGTCAAGAACTTCTGTACTGACTATACAAAAATGAGACAAATTGGCAAGGGGAATAGAGAATAAGGGAAGGTAGCAGAATGGTTGGCGTGCCTTCATTGGTCTAATAGAATATTTATCAAATTTTTCTGAATTGTTTCAAAAACTAATTTCGAAATCTTAATACATTTTTAAACGTATTCTAAAAATATTTCTCCTCAGAGACATCTTCGACACTTTTGAGTATACCTGTGGGCTTACACACTTGAACTCCAAAGATACGACCTCCAAAGATACGAGCGCTCCACATTTACAAGAGTCCCGAGACCAAAGGAACAAGCAAGATTCTTTTCCATCTACTCTTGCCCTATTTAAGTCTGGCGTGCGGGAGTGTGAGCTGCCTTAAATTTGATGTAGACATGCGCGTGCACGTTACATCTACCTCTCAAAAGCTAACATTCATCCACACATCTCATTAAGCGCTCACTTGTAAGATCTTGCTTTCATCGCTTCGCCTCGCCTCGTACGCATATCACTACTTCCTCGCTTCACCTCGTATTTTCAGCCTCTTGCTCCGTGGCTTGTCCATAATCCTTATCTACAACTTACAATATGTAAAATTTTCTTACAACTACTTCTTCTTCTATATACCATCTTACCATCTCTATTCCTCTTTCTCCTTCCTACTTTTCTTCTCCTTTTTCCACGAACACTCCTTAACCAGCTTATTTCCCTCCTCCGCTAAAAAGTTCTCCTGGTATTAACACGCTCAGCTCAGCGTTATAATCCCTAAAATTATTCTTCCTTTCTCCCTTTTGGCAATATGGTTCAAAGTATTCCTTGCTAACCCCAGTGTCCACTCTAAATACTTTTCCTGTGTCCTATTTACCTCCTCACTTACCTTCCAACCCCACACGTACACTCCGTGCCGCTTTTCCCTTCCACTTTTACTCCCCTCCCTTATCACCTCTGTCTCCTTTCCTGAACACCATATCCTTGTCCGCATTTAACTCTAAACTATTTTTGTCCAAGTATCTTGACAACCTTTTCATCATCTCCTTTGAAGTCTCTATGCTCTTTGCTAGCACAGTATGTCATCTGCATATGCGAGTGACTATATCCTAACTCCTACTACCCGAGCTCGTCCTACCACTCCGGCCGCTAGCTTACTTTCCATATCAGCAATTAAAATTGCAAAAAGCGTTGGAGTAAGCAGGCCCTTTCCTCGATTCTCTATCCATCTAAAAATCCTAAAAGATTCAGTCCCCTTCTCTCACTCTATCTTTTGTCTCCTCATATACCTCCCTTACCCTCTCAACCAGGCCTATCTCCACTCCCGTCTTTTCCATGGTCGTAATTCCTCCATAATTTTCCTGCCTTTTCCTATTCCTCTTTTTATACAGTAGTACGATGACCCCTTCCCCTACACTCTTGAGAATTCCTTCCCCCTTTAAACTTATCTCACAACCTTCTTTAGCCTCTTCCTGACATCTTGTTTGCCAAACAGCCATGCTTCGTTCTCTACCTCACCCAGTACCCAATACGTATATTTTGAAATCCGGCTGCAAGCGATAATGAGCGCCAGCCGGACCCTTAAATACAAAATAAAAGAATGAAATTAAACTTTAACTGTTAATAATCTATCTTTAGCCCGGCAAAAATTCAAAGAATTATAAAAAGAAGACCACAGAATATTACTCTAACCTGAAACAAAAAAAAGAAGCTATGGAGACAAAGGAACTTAGGGTTAGGGTCCTAAATTTAACATGCTTTTAACATGTAATTTAACATTCTTTAACAGTACTCGACATCGACTTCATAAAGATAAATAAATACGTGAATTAACGCGGTAATAGAAATACGCTACATAGGAAGCAAGCCAGGCAATGGGTCTGATAGGAGCTAGTATTTATGGGCTGAAGCTAAACCTCCCACCGCGTCACTTACCGTAATACCAAACGATATAATTGAGAAAGTTTTCTTTACGTTTAGCCACCCGGAGACAAAAAACGAATGTGAAAGATTTTGTGAAACACGCCAAGACCGTAAACTCCAAGGTACTCAGGTCTGGGCGCGTTCACAAAACACAAGTCGGCGTCAACTAACGGAGAAACTGAGAACTAATATAATCTTTGACTTCGGTATCTAATGTCCGTGACAATATTCGCGAAACCTTTACTGTTAGTATAACAGATATTATCAAGACCAAAATATTTTATGCTAATCCTAAAACTTACATCGGTATTGAAATTTAAGAAACTTTAACCAAGGCGCGTCTAGTGGAGGGACTGTGAACTAAATATTTACTAATTAAACTAATCATAAGCAGAATCGCACTAAAACTAGATTCCAAGCTTCGTGAAACCTTTAACGAAAGAGCTTTCATGAATCTCGGAATGTTTCCAACTTCAGTTTCGGGCGGGAAAATTTAAATTTCTCAACGTGAACGGAATATACTGTGAGGTAAAAATAATTAATAATTACGTTTATTACACTTACTTAGTATATTATATTCCGGAGTTAGACATAATTCGCGCTACTTCGTGAAAATTTAGACATGTGAAAGTTTCACGAGACTTGGTAATTTTTAACTTCGAGCGGGAAAGTTCAAATAGCATCAAAGTTAAACATCGCACTAAACTAGAATCAATCACGTGAAAGGGTTCCTGGCTACTTTAATTATGACCTACAAGAATAAAAACATGTATGACGCATGATGCGTTACGCTAACGTCACAATTAGGCAAGTCACAACCTGACCTAAGCACGTATGCGCATGCGTGTCAATATACATTCCTACGTCTCGGAACTTGGTTCCATGAAGTCTTTTGCTGATTCTAAGAACATTTAATGTCCGCTTGTTTACAAATTTTGATTACATAGATTGCATAGTTCCCCTAGTGCCGTCAATTATCGAGACAATATAGCGTTGCTCGGGATTTAAGTGGCGATGCCTAGGCCGAGTTCGTAAGATCAGGGTTGTATAATCGGCCGTGACTATGTGATGTTGCATCTTTCTAACATGATATTAGAAGGGTGACAAAGATGATGACGGCCTGCTGGAGACTTGCTGACTCAATGTTGACTTTGACCATAGCCTCGGCAACAAAATAGAGAGAGAATTGCGGGTTGACGACCGAATGAAGAATTCATGGTTGAGGTGTTTGAGGCTTGCCATCTAGTGTTGGGGTCAGGAACCAAATCATAGTATGTCTGACATAGGGATAGCAGTAGGTTTGAGGCCCGCCATTAAGTGTTCGGATTGGAAACTATAGGCGTCAGGATGTCAGTATTATGTTTGGCGTAAGTCCTTAACTCTGGGCACTGGTAAATTCCGTAAAACCTTAGAAGTGACGACTCATGCCTTAATTTCGTGGTGTTGTTGTTTTCCTCCGAGACTTGACAGGTGAAGATTAGTTCAACGTGAAATTAAGCACGTACATAAGAGTAAATAAAAAGGGTTTACAATTTTTGGTGAGTGCCCTCTGGTCAAGACGTGACTTCCGCCCTTGGTCATGATAATTTGTTCTTAAGTTTACTTGTCCGAATTTAAACCAATGTGACGAATATGTGAAATTTACCCTGTACATATCTCTGCCACTGAGCGCCCCTTAAGTCTTACCTTTCCCAACTGCTCCTAATACGTCACCCTTCCACCTTCCGTTAACCACCCCCTTTCGACAGAAAACTAATGGCTGATAGTGTGGTTCCAACCTCTCTTCTACTGCGAATATCCACGCAGCCGTTCCGATTTTTCAGAGCAGTCAAGCGTGCTGTTATGTATGTAGTGGATAAATTAGGTATATAATAATAAAAATAATTATTTTACGCGTGCCTCCGTACGTAATTGTCTTTAATTTGTGTATTTAGGTCCTCCCTTCAAAACTCAAATCTTTTGGTGGAGTGATTTATTTGTCATATAGTCGTTTGAGATTCTCACATGCTTTGTATGGCAACTTTAAAAGATGTTTTCGCTCTTTCAAATAAAATGTTTTACTATAGTTTTAACTTCGCTTGTCAACTTTGATATAGTAAATTTCATTTTCTCGCATGTTTTATAAGAGTTAATGCCATATCCTTTCCACTTGTTCAAACAAAAATATTAGTTTTGACTGTCGAATGTTGCACTGAATGCTTTATGTTTTTTGGCATTCTTATACGTGCGACAGCGACTCAAAAGATCAGGAAAATGATTTTGATTTTTGTTTTAACAGCCTCTGTTATGCAAACTATGACACATTTCGGAGGTTTCAATGATCGTAAGGAGTCAACAAGTAATTAACCTAAGTAACATATGAAAAATTGTAAGACATGAGAAAAGCCACAATAACATCTTCTTCCATACGCTTCACCTATTTAAAAGAATAAATAAATAGCGAAATGAAAGTCACCACAATCAGCCAATGTAGCAGTCGTCATTAACCAAGTAGCAGTTTGAATGAAAGTCTGGTAAAATCAGATTCAGGATTCTATTAGCCACAGTTTAAAAAATGAAGATTTATGCTGATAGAAGACTCTTCATTTTTGTGACTTTCTATCATATCCCACGTAAGTATAATGTAAGTTTATAATTATCATTATAAATACAATACTCAACAAAATACGACTAATGTATTCATAAAATGAAAAGGGTCTTTTTCAAAGTATAGTTTTCATGCGCAATGTCAATTTGACCTCTTTCTTTTCCCCTGTGGGTTTGAAATCTTCCATAAACATATTTCTAGATGATGATTTTTTTAGTAGAAAATTAATCTTTTTCTTCAAAAGTTTATGTTTTTAGTTGAAAAAAATAACATTTCTTTCTTCCTTTTTAAAAATTCAACTTTTTGGTTCAGAATTCTTGAATTTTATTGAAAATTTATTTTTTGGTATTACACTGCTTTTTTTGTTCAAAAGTGTATGTTTTTAGTAGAAAATTTAAATTTCTTATTGAGAAGTCTAGAATCTTATTAAAAATTAATTTTTTCGGTTAAAAATGAAACTTTTTGTTTGAAAATTCAAGTTTTTCGTTCAGGTTTCTTGAATTTTAGTAAAAATTACTTTTTTTAGTAGTAAATTAATCTTTTCCTTAAAACAATAATCTGTTTTTAGTTAAAAATTCAACTTGTTGGTTGAAAATTCTTGAGTCTTATTGAAAGACTATCTTTTTGGTAGTATTCTATAAATTTCCGGACAATGACGAAATTTTTGGTAATTTATGTCAACTTACCATAATTTGACACAAATTCAAATTGAAAATATCGATAATTTTTTGGAGATTTATGGAAATTTTCGGTCATTTATGGTACTTTTACTGGTAAATAACGATAAATGGCCCAAAATTAATTTTAAACATTTCTATAAAATGCCGAGAAATTATGGTAATTTATGGTAACTCAACTTAAATAGCCCACAATTTAATTTAAATTACTAAATTGACGAAATTCAATTTTGAACATTTTTAGCAATTTCCGGAAATTTATGAAATTTTTGGTCATTTATGGTAACTTACCATAAACTTCCCAAATTTTAGTTTTAAGATATTTATGAATTTTCGGAGATCTACGGAAATTTGCGGACATGTATGGTAATTTTACAGATAAATTATCACAAATTACCGAAATTTCCATCTGAAACATTTTTGTAAATTACCGGGAACTCTTGACAGTTTTTTAGTCGACGCTAATATTACAGGTAATTTATGATAACTCAAGGTAAATACCCAAAATTTATTTGAATTTTTTTTTCCGAAATTTATGAACTTTGTGGTATTTTGTGGTAATGTTACAGGTAATTTATTAGAGCTTACCATAAATTGCCCAAAATTCAATTTAAACATGTCAATAAATTTCCTGAAATGTTTGGACATTTTTTGTCAATAATGGTAATTTACGGCAATCTAAAGCTTTGTGGTTCGAATCCCAGCGGAGCGAAGAAGAAGATCTATTTTCAGGCAATTTTTTTTTTAAATTCGTGTCTCGTCTTCAGAAACATTCTAACCAACCGTTTCTGGCTTGGAATTTTTCTACAACAAGCTTTTCTGCTATTTACTTAGCTTTTAACTGAAGCATAGGTCCAGAGATTGGGAAACTCAAAAACCAAGTTGCTTAGCTCTTCGTTTTCACAATCAGTCTGCCTGCCTGTCTGCCTGTCTGTTTGTCTGTATGTCTGCCTGTCTGTTTTCTGTCTGCCTGCCTGTTTCCTGCCTGCCTGTCTGTATTTCTGTCTTTTTGCCTGTTATCCTGTTTGTCTGTCTGTAGGCTTGATTAAAAATTAACCTTTTCACTTTAAGAATTCAACTATTTTCTTTAAAAATTCTGGCTAAACCACTTTTTTCTCGAAACAAGAATGATATGAACTACAGTATAAAACAGTTAAATTCAACCAAAAACAACGAATTTTCAAACAAAATACACGTCTTCTTAACTAAAAATTGTGTAGTTAGTTTTTCTGCCACAAAAGTTAATTTATAAGTGAAAGAAACGATTTTCAGCAATATAGTTTGAATTTCAACAAAATAAATCAATTTTTTAAACAAACATTTGTTTACAAACTTGATTAACATTTAATAAAGTTTTTGAAGTTATATACAAAACGATGAATTTTTTACCACGAAGTTTATTTTTCTGTCAAATAAAGCAAATTTTTAACATAGTATGTATACGATTTTTCATACAAATAGTAGAAATCTTCACGAGGTGAATTCCGTACGAAAAATTTGTTAGTGCAATTTTAAATTAAAAAAATGAACTTCTATCAAAAAATATTCGGAGTTTTCTATTGGGTTCTGTCAATTCAGTTCATATTTGAGCAAAAAATCGATAAAAGGAAAACTTTCTTCAAAACAGAACAGAAAATATGAATTCTTTAAAGCAGGAAAAAGAATTTAAAAATTGTTTTAGAACAATTAAAAAAAACGTAAAAAAATAGCATGATAACTAAGAAAAATCGTGTGTATTATTATGAAAACTTATAATTGAAAAAAAATTTATTTTACGTAATTATTTCATTTATATATTTTATTTAATATTATTGTTTAGTAATTACCTATTGAGTAAATTCTAATTTCTGAAATTAAAAGTCGAGAATAGCAAATTTTTCAGTAACAAGAGTATATAAAAATTTTGAAACGTGTTTAAGTGAGAGTTAAATTAATTCTTGAAAAAAATTTGTTTTGCATGAATGTTTATCCCTTTAAGGCCATGTGATGAGTGGGTCACGTGACCAAAGTCCCAACTAACCGACACTTTTTTTATTTCCTAACGTACTTTCACACGTATCGCCACATGGTTTTAATTGAGAATTTAACTATTTACACATTTTTGGGTTGAAAATTGAAATTCTATATGAGGAATTCGTTTTGTGCCTCGAAGGTTTAACTCTTTAGGTGATGATATTTTTCGTTCATGTTTAAAAAAAATTTTGTTTATTGAAAAGTTGACTTCATGATTTCAAAATTCTTTTTTTTTTATTAAATTTTATCTATTTTGGATTAAATATCAATTATATTGTTTTGTTTTTTAAATTTAATTACTTTTTCGAAAATTCCAGTATTATGTAAAAACTGCATCATTTATATTAGTAAAGATCATCTTTTCATAAATAAATAACTTAAAACATTTTTAATTTGTATCTGGAACATTTTTTTATGCCGTTTGATAATGGTGTTTTTATTATTCCTCATAAAGACGTATTCAATTCTTAATCACTGTTTTCATTTTGATGCATGAGGCAGCAACTTAGAAGACAACGAAAATAATTTCAGTTTTTCTTTTATTACCGGGGCCACGCTAAACTCTTTCTCCAGCCACTTTACCTATTTTACAGAATAAATAAATAGCTGCTATTGAATGCAAGTCACCAAATTCAGCCTATGTAGCAGCCGTAATTTTCCACGTCGCAGTTTACATGAAAGTCTGGTAAAATCAGATTCAGTATTCTGTCATCGACTGTTTAAAAATGGATATATTTTCTGATATAATCCTCTTTACATTTGTGGTTTTCCTTCATATTCCATGTAAGTATAATGTAATATTATAATATTAATATATCAATTAATTAAAAATAATTTTTTGTCCCGAAAGTGTAAACAGTCAATATTAAATTCTGTAATTTTGAACTAATATCTGTGTGCATATGATCTAAAAGATCCGATTGACTTTGTATTCTAGTAAATGTTCCATGGTGATTAGGACGGTTTAAAATAATGTATTTTCGAATTTCGACCATTTAATTTCAGAAACTCAATCTGCGCTCGCTCAATTATTATTTTAAAAATCTAAAAAAAAAGGAACAAGAGTTTATCCATCATGAAGATTCGGTTTCTAGTTAAGAATGGTCACAATTCGGAAATCCGTTATTTAAGACCACCCTAATGGTGATAATATGTGACCTTTAAAGACTTGAGCATTTTACATATCATATCTTGTAGTGGTTTTGTAATAAGAAACAAGCGATTGTAAAAAAGAAGCACGAATAATTTGCTCTTGAGCCATTATAAAAAATCAAATTAGATTTAAGTGATTCTGAGTTATTTGTACATAGGGATATATTATATGTGCATTTTGAACCAGAAAGGAATACTCATAAAAAAGACGCAGAAACCGAACGAAAACATGTATAAGCTCAAATGTAAAGAGGAGAAATACCGTACTTTATTCTAGTTGAAAATTACACTGGACAACAAAATATCACTAATGTATTCATTAAATTGAAAAGTGTCTTTTTCGAGGCACAGTATAACTCCAAAGATGCGAGTAGCTGAGGAATCGGTAACTCAAAAGATACGAGCACGCACGCCTGACTCTCATATCGGGCGGTTTTAGAAGAGAAAATTGCGCTTGCTCCTTTGAATTCGGGAAGTTTTTTTCTTTGGCCTATGTTAACTCTCACTCGCACAGTTAAAATTTCAATTAAAAAATATCAATGTTTAATAAAATCGTTCAATTTACAACCAAAGGAAGTCGGTTTTAGTGGACTTATAACTAAACTTAACTAAAATAATAATCGAGAACATTGTTCAAGTTTACCAGATTATTTCACACGGGAAAAATATATTTAAAAATATGGAACCAGCCCATTCTCTTGAATTCTCAGAAATCTACTTACAGTTATGTAAACTGCCTTGATAAGCTGGCCGTTAGATTTAGAGTTTAAAAGCGCATTAAAAAACTAGGTCGGTAAAACAAATGTTGAATTTCATGTATGCATAGATGATTCTTTGTTTACCGGTGATTGCACAAATTAGTTGAAAGGTTACAAACGCCTAACAGTTTCATTAATGATAAATCATTTTTTTACCAAAGCAGGTACAGCGGACTATTTTCCACATATTTCTCAAAACAGCATTGAAATAAAACTGGTTGGAGGCGCTGTCTCTCGAGCATGGGTCGCGATACCTATCTCTACAAGCGTACCCTCCTGGCTAAAGCGTAACAATCCTCCAAAAGAACTCTTTTACAATTGGATAATGTTAGCCGACAACGCAGATTATCAAGCAATTATCGAAAGACGTCCCAATCCTCTTGATGCTAAGCATATACCAGAGGCGGCTTATATACGTATTTTCAGCTCCAGGTACTTTAGAGCATTAGATTTCCAAGTCTACCCTGTCAACGAACATAATCATCATGATGCAAATCCAAGAAAAAGAATAAAAGCCGATTTGCCAGAAAGAAAATACATATATATGACAATTCCAATAGGTACGTCTTCCCATGTATATCGTTCTCCTTTAACTGAACTCGACAAAGGAAATGATTGTAAACCTTTGGTTGTAGTACAGCAACCCATTCGGAAAAGCTGGTTCAGGAAACTATTTTCGCGAAATGATATATACAATATTTAATAATATATACAAAATTCCTTCTAAACGTTAGCTCGTCGATTCTTAATTTGTTTCATTCAAGAAATAGTACACAATTAAAGAAACCGGAAGAAAGCAAAATCTACGTAGTAAGTATTAAAAATGTTAGGAACAAGATCATTCAAAGGTAAAAGTAGGAAAAAAAATATATTTAAATGGAGAAAATTGTGTTTTTCATCTGATTTAAGGGTAGCTGAATCTGAATCCGCTAGGTTTGAGTGAAACATCATGCCCGAATCAAGATCATTCAAATTTCAGTGTAGGAAAAAACGTTTAATTCCATTAAGTCTGGATTAAATTAACTTAAGCTTCAAGATTTATTTATTAAGTAGATACGCATTTTTGCAGTGGATTTTGAAAGAGCAAGATATTTTTCGTTCACGTATGGTTTCAGCTTTTAAAGTTCATCCGAAGGTCGAACTACTTTTTCAAATTAATTTATCTAAGATAAAAAATGGTCCACTTTGAGAAAGCTATAAATTTCTTATTTGTATCGAGCATGGTTTAGATTCATGATAAGCCTACCTTTAGTATAAAAAAGAAACGCTTAAATCCGTTGAGGAAACAGTGATCCTGTGATTCATATTGAAAATACTGCTTTCTTGGAGGATGTTGAAAGTAGTGACAACTAACTTAATCAAGGATTTATAGATGAATCCGTTTTCCGATCCTTTGAGGAACAGAAATCAGTCTGTCCTTCAAAATGACCTTTAAGGTTACATCTAAGGTCACCAGGTAGTTCTTCACCATTGCCGACAAATTTCATAAGGTAATTTTGCCGTTATCCGGAAGGTAAAAATTGTAGGTTATTCTGATCAAGGGATCACAAACCAGATGTGAGCGTTGAATATTCTAATATTTTAGAATCCGCAGTCAAGATGCGTTTCCATATATACAAGAAAAATTTAAATTATAAATTACGTTTTTTCTAACGTTATAGAATCAAATAGACCCTGGATTCAGAATCAGTGACCACAAAAACGTAGGGATAGGGTGGTCTATTCTCATACAGACGACACTATTTTATGGGATTGTGTATTAAATGCACCAGAAAGTTCTGTTTTTGAGACATGTTAACTAAATTAGTTAATAAAAATTAATATTTATCATTTTTGTCAACCGTTTTCGTTAACATTCCTCTAGATCTTTTATTTACTCTGTAAAACTTTGCTAATGGTAGTAATTAAAATATAACGTTATTTGCCATTGAAAATTGCACACGGGTACTATTCTGCACTTTTAGCAATCAAGTGATAATGTTAAAAAAATTGATTGCCAATAACCATTAATACACGGCCTCCTCAAAATAATATATTTTTTTGTTAATCACTTATTGCAATAAATAACCATAATCAAAATGTATTCAGCAGCATAGTAAGTAATTGTTATTGTAAATTCGATTTACAAGTAAGACTTATACAGCACTTCTGATCTGTCTACTTATGTATAAGCCATTTATATATTTGTAATAAAATAAAATATAATATAATATACGTATAAATATTATAAAATATAAGTAAATTATGTAACATTAGTCGCAAAATTAAACAAAATCTGTATTTAACAAGAACAAAGTACACTCGAACTCCAAAGATACGAACTCCAAAGATACGCTTGCTCCGCAGATACGAGCAGCTCAACTCCAAAGGAGCAAGCGAATTTTTTCTCCGCTACGAACGCTTTCTAATCACGCATTAATCCCGAAATTGAAACGTCGGAGTAGTGGGAGCCCCTTTCACTGTTGTATCTTTGAAGTACCTGATTTCTGAATTTCTCGTATCTTTGGAGCTAGAGGGTTTTTGCAATTTTCAATTTAGTGGTTCTCACCTCCAAATTTATTTAAATGCCAACAAAAACTAATTTTTTAATGCGCTTTTGTAGATTTTATTTACAATAGTGATTATTAGTTGTATCAAGTAGACCCTAAACGTTTTTATTTACGATTAGCCATGGAATGCCAATAAAAAATTACTCCTTAAATTTCCCGCTCATAAGTGCAGAATGCAGAAGATTTGCACTTGACGTAACGTATTATGAAAACATATTAAATTCTTTATCTTTGTTAGCATTCTTATACCAGAAGACGCATCAGCATAAAAGATAACGAAAATTATTTAAATTTTTTTGTCACTTTCTTCAACATGCAATCTATGCGAGACG
>JAAAKG020157402.1:0-30020 GCA_010014905.2 Druon quercuslanigerum | reverse complement strand
ACATTTTAGTCCAGTTGTCAACCCCCCAAATTATCTACTATTAGGCGTACTATAAAGAAGTTATTTTTTAAATAAGCAATAGAATTTTTAAGTAAATAGTTTAATTTTGAACCTAGAAAGTAAAACCTAAAGAAATTACCTTTTTAGTTTCTCAAACAGACAGTTGGACTTACAAAACAAGAGTTCAATTTTCAATTAAGGGAGCACAATTTCCAACAAAATTGTTCATGTTTTAATTATGTATATGAATTTCTAAGGAAAGTAGATAAATCTTTCAGAAAATAGTTTAAATTTGGAACAAAATGAATTACTTTTTAACAATAATATATAATTTGTTCCTCATTGTTTTAAGAAAATTTGACAGTGTCATATTCATAAAATATAATGATAACCTGCAAAAAACATTGAATTCATTTAAAGGTTCTAGAGATAAATGTTCTAAAGAGAAAAACTTCTATTTCTTTCTGCAGAATGCAGTTCAGAGTCCGACAGAAACCCTCATAGCGGACGTAACCTTACTCCTCCTTCTTCTTCTGGCAAGCAACATACGCCTGATCGGATTACTACAGAGGAGACTTTTAATCGTGCTAGATCCCGATCTCCTGCTAGTAGTCATCCTTCTATTGAAGTACTAGGATATCCACTTGAACAACTGGGATATATTCGGCTCGTTCCTCGCGCAAATCAGAACCTTCGATTCGAATTTCGAAGTTACACTTTGGCACCTGGTACACCAATTACTTGGAGAGGAGACGTCAAGAGATATAGTCCCGTGCCAGCCCAGGAACATATTGTGTTATCAAGTTCCAGCGGTGAGATTTTTGCAATATTAGCATACACCGGGGTTCTTCGTGGAATATATGGTAAAAAAAGACAAAGCCCGAGAGTAAAATTGAACATGATAAGCGGCGCAATTGATAATTTAACCCCAGATGAAATGATTGAATGTCCAGTTGGCAGAAGTCACCCAATATTCCCAAAAACTTTTATTAAAGCTTTTTCAAATTACGATTCACTAAAGTTCAAATGGAATCCTAATAGCGAGCGTAATCCTGGCTCTTCCTCATCTGTCAGGATACATTTACCTGATTGGCCCTCTACTCATGACGAGGTCCTTATTCGTGAGGGGTCTGTGTCTCCTCCTGGCAAGCCTCCTTCTGAACAAGTACTTGGATATACAATACAAGAACTTGGATATGTTCGGCTCATTTCTCGCATAAATCAGAACCAGCATTTTGAATTTCGAAGATACGTTTTTCCTATCGATAAACCACTTCGAATGCTAATAGATCGTACGAGCTATGCGTTCGACCCAACCCGAGAATATATGGTATTATCAACATCTAATGGAGAAGTTTTTGCAATATTGGATAATAGTGGAACTCTTCTAGGAATATATAGGGCAGATAGAACTCATTCGCGGATAAAAATTAATATTATAAGCGGAGAAATTGAAAATATGACTCCCGATGAAAAGAAGGATTGTCCGGTAGGAAAAGTTAACCAAATGTTCCGAAATAGTTTTATTAAAACATTTTCAAATTACGACTCACTACATTCTGAACAGAATCACCATCACCAACGTAATTCTGGTTATTCATCTCCTCTCAGACAAGATCCAATTGACCCAAATTCTTCCCAAGATCCTTCTCTTGAAGCCAGGTCCACATCCCCTGCGGGCAGGCCTCCTTCTCATGAAGCACTTGGATATACACTTGACAAGCTTGGATATATTCGACTTATTCCCCACATAAATCCAAATCGGCAATTCGAATTTCGAAGATACGTTTTTCCTGTTGATAAACAAATTCGAGTAAGGTCAGAAAATAGCAAATATACGCCGCTGCCAAGTCGAGAACATATTGTATTATCAACATCCAATGGAGAGGTTTTTGCATTACTGGAGTATACTGAGATTCTTCGTGGAATGTATCGGGCAAATAAGAATCATTCGAGAATAAGAATAAACATGATGAGCGGTGAAGTTAACAATATGACTGCATTTGAAATGAAGGAATGTCCTGTAGGAAAACGCTACTCAATCTTATCACGTTGGTTTAGTACAGTCGTATCAAATGATAATTCATTACAGCATGTGTATAATTAATTCAATTAAAACGAGAAATTACACGAATATTCTTTGTAATTTATGGCTGCATCAAAATTATAATAAAAGAATTAAATATCAATAGATTATGTTTATCATGTCATTTTTCGTTTATCTTTTGCAAATACCCATCCTGTGCGACATTTTTAAGGACGTAATTATCGATGCTAGATAAGTGATGATTTTAAAAGTATAATTTTAAGATATAATAAAACAGTAAAAAAGAAATGAGCTCTTTAAAGGTCTTTATAAAAACATTAAAATTTTACAAATATTTTAACTACTTATTAAATAAATAAAATTATTAAATAAATTCCTTGTTTCAAAAGTTCTATGAGCCTAGATTAAATTAGAAAGTGTAATACAAAATACTTGTGTTTTAAACTCGTTGAAAATGTTTCGAAAAATAATGGTCTTGATATATGTTGTATGGGACTAAAAACTAAGTGACACGTATTTTTTTATTGTCCAATAAACGGTTTAAGGGGGTGAAACAACCTTCTAAATATTTTAGTGTCAAGAGGTAGTTTAACTAGTTCACAAATAATAAAATAAGATAGATAAATGTTTATATTTCAGCTTGCTAACCTTAAAAAATTCACTTGCTTACACTTCCATTTTTACAGCATTTTCTTACAACTAACTCTTTAAAAACTAACATCCATCTACACATTATCTCTAAGCCGAGCTTGCCTTTCTCGCTTCGCATGGCGCTATTTTTTTGCTTTGCCTCACCTTGTCAGCCTCTGCTTCCGCAGCTAATGCCTAATCTTTATCTACTATTTACAATATATACGATTTTCTTAAATCTAGTTCCTCTCCTATATACAATCTTTACTTCTCCATTCCTCTTCGCTTTTCCTTCTCTTCTTCTCTTTCTTACCCAACACCCACTTTACCTATGCCACTGTCCTTTTGTCCTCTCTTCCATGCTTATCCCACTCCTTTACACCTCTTCACATCCCTAACACCAGTGTTCCACTTTTACATCCCCCTTCCTGCACAATTCACACATCCTCTTCTCACCAGAAAGCTTAAAAACTTTCTGGATTTACCGAGAGCCCAGAGTTGTCGAAGTAGAGCTCTACGATGTGCAGTAAAACCTTGTAAGACGCATCAGCGTTTGTAGATGGGACCCTCTGACTGGAATTACAAAGTCATTCGCATATTCCTGTGTATAGTACCCCTATTCATTGAGCCTACAAAGAAGGATTGGAAAAATTGTTCACTGCTCCATAGGCTACGCGTATTAACGCCCTCATTATGAAGCTTGATAGAATCAAGAAGATCTGGGCGCCCATACGGGGAAGTACCTCAGCCACTTACATGCACAAACAAGTACATGGAAGTGTTACCAGCGGGGTCCACTTGGAGGTTGGCACTTCTAGTGCCTCCTCACCCACTCCTAGCCAACAGAGCAGGCAAAGAACCACTACGCCATTACTTTCCGAGGCGTAGTGATTGCTTACCAGCCTCTTCTAGAATTAGGCAGATTCCTCTACCATGCAATACAGTAAGGTTAACAGGACACTCCGCTTAAACAAGCCACTAATCCTGTCCCTATATAACCAGGGATTAGGATGAGCCCTGCCTGCACCAATGACATGCGTTTGGATAAAACCACTAATGCGCCTTTGCTGTGGTACAAATTAATCTAAATGATAAAGATTCTCGTCTAAGCCATTGGAAGGCTAATTTCAGACACGTCTGGACGGTTCTGGCCCCCTACGGATCACAGTTGGGCCACCGTGAAGGTAAGTCTACCTGCCCTTAAATAGGCTCGGTAGTCCAGAGCCTCAATGACTCTGATTGAGGATTCGGCAAGGGCAACTGCTGCAGCTTTTTCAAGCAGTGGTTGGGGAGGTGCTCGACGTAGATATCCATTTTACGAGAGGAAGACACGTTGATTTGGCCATGGTTGATGTGATACATGCTGAAGCTCTGGGTGTTCCTGGCTAATGCTGGCATCGTAGCAGTCTAGCAAGTCAACCGTAAGTTGATTCATCCACTCAATGTGGGCGTTTCGCTGGATCGTGATCGGTTTTCCATAAACATTATTTTCAGCTCTCCGAACTTTAGGGAAATCGGTACTGATAGCCTACCAATTGTCGGGAGTTGTACGCGTTCGATCGTTTGGAAACGCACTTACAACTTTTTGATAGTTTGGCATCGTTGCTACCTCTCCACTTTAGGGCTATTCCTTCGGCAACATTCTTGACCATACTCGATTTGATTCCGTTTGGATTGAACAAAAAAAAGTTTTTAGGAAGTGAAAAGAATAGTTTAAATTTGCCATAAGGACAAACGTAAAAAGGAGTACATTTTTTCACAGACGTAGAAAGTAAAAAATGAGATTTTCGTAGTTTCCGATTTTTTTCTTAATATACGTATTAATTTTGTAGAAATATTGAATGTAATTAATTATTTTTTGAAATGCTTGAATTTCACGCCAGAAAATATTAAATTTTTCCAAGACACTAGAATAATAAATCTTTAAAGGAAAACTTGTAATAAACAAACGTATGTATGCAGAACATCAGGGAATCTCAAATAGGCTCATTAATTCAATGAAAAAGGTGGCCTAAAAAAACAAAACTAATAACTTCTAATTATAATGAAAATGTAAATATTTCTAATTACGAAGTTTAAATGAGAAATTATTTCATTCCTAATGTCAGGCTTTTCAAATTTGAATGTCTCAATGAGATTGACCTAGAAACACTCTAGTAAACAAAGTCGTTTTGTGGCGTTATTTTTAAAACGTTAATATTTTCTCAAATAAGTAGAAAAAGAAGTACGTATCTTATAGTGTTATTGTTTTTTCTTTATTTCACAATAGATTTCCTCTTTAGGTTTAGATAAATTCAAAAACTTTCATTTTCACCCATTTTTCTTAGTATATACCTAGGTTAAATTAAATGTTTCAATTAAATTTCAATCTCTTTTCGTGAAAAATATTTTTTTTGTTAATATTGTATCTTAGATTCACGGTGACTGCTGGACCGGAAAACCAGGAAATAACCGGGTATTTTGTGAGACCGAGAAAAATCGGTTTACAATGCGTAATTTGAAAATCTTTTATTTTAAAAAATCTTCATTCCAGATTTTTAATTTTATACGTTAATTTTTAATTATAAAAATTTCCAATTGCAGTCTTAAAGACTTAAACCACTATTTTCAACTTATAAATAACCTTCTAATAATATATTCGTAATTAAACGCTGTTATTAAATTAAAAATATAGTTTTAGTCTACATTATTCGATTTTTAATGCATAATTATTTAGTATTTATCAATATTTGACTGTTAATTTATACTTTCAACGTTAAAATTTCTCTTGTTCTATTTAAAAAATGTTTAATTTATTAGCAAAATTGTTGAAAAAATCTATAACAGATATTTTAAAATGAATAGAATTTTTCCTACAATTTATAGAAAATCCTGCAAAATTAAAAAAAAGTTCTTAAAATCATCCAGCCTCTAAATTTTCTCTATGAGATTTGCAAAAATCTACATTATGTTTTAAATTAGGTTTGGGATATTTGCACCGAAATTTTGGTACGAATTGCCGAATTTTGTTACACACACTTCTTTTAAATTATTTGAAATTATTTCAGGTTCTAAATTAATTTTTAATCTCTTGAAAACTTTTAAATATTGAACTATTCAATTTAACTGAATTGAAAAACTTTTGAACTTTAATTTTAAAAGTTTGAAATTTAAGAATTCCACTTTAAATGCTTTAATTTGATGTTTATTTTTTATTGCATCAAATGGAAAAATGTTTAGAATAGAGTTCAATTTTTAAAACTGTGTTGGCTGGAAAATATGTTTGCAAACGGGGAAAAGAGGGAACGGACCAGGAAAATTTTTTTAATCGATTAAAGCGGTCACCCTTTAGATTGCACTGTTCAGCCGGCACCTAAATTTTTTTTTCTAATAATAATGTCCACGATTAAAAAAAATACTATGTATGTTATCGTATATTTGTTCAGAGAAAATCTGTAGAGCTTTATGACACGAACACTTGTGTGGCTTATATTTTATCTTATATGAACACAGCTTGGCCGAAATATATAATACTTTATTTCTTTAAAAGCATTTACAATTGATAAAATGAATGTGATGCTCAAAAATCCTTTCTCTTTAGACCTTTAAAAGTGACCACAGGAAAAGCGAATCGACTAATACTTCTGCATAAATAAATCCGAATCGATGAATTTTGATAAAATCGGCAATGCTCAATTTTTTACGTAAATAAATACCTTCTATTTGAGATACGAATGTTATCATTGTATTGATCATTATAAATAAGTAAAATGTTATGACAATCTGTGAAGGAAAATCTTGCCACTAAAATCGTCGCTATCATACTAGCATGTGAGATAACGGCTGCTTATGTATATATTTGTTCTCTGATGAAGCAATGGAATATTACTTAGACCCAGTAATTAACTAAATTATTCGCTTAATAATTAATCAGTTTTTTCTATACTTTGCGAAAATGGGATTTTTCTATATTTTTGGTCTCACTTTGGCACTCATCTTTAATTCTATGGGTGAATATAATAATAAAATACATTTATCATTCTTATTATATTGAATGTAACCCATATCATATGCTATAATATGATACCCATTTTTCATATTTACACTTTAAAAGTTACCCCTTTGGTTCACAATATACTATTGAGCTTAGTTTAACTCACGGGGAAAATGCTACGGAAAGCTTTCCACGGTTCTTCCATATGGAAATTCCACAAAAATTTCTGAAAACAAATTTTTAACTAAGTTTGACTACCGGTGACCAGGAGCGCATTCGAAAATAATTTTCGCGGCGTAACAATCTTGCACCAGATATGCGAACAACGTCTACTTTAATAAAAGTATGCATCCCACGTCGAAACTTTGCACCCACTGTAAATTCCTCGAGGACACGAGATCGAACCAATGTACCTGATGTAAAAAATACATTTTCTTGGAAAAAATCTGGTTTTTACAGTACTTTTGTCTCCTTGTAGTAAATTTCCAAATACAGGTTGTTTTTCACACCTGACGCGTTAATTCAAGCTTGTATCCTCGAGCAATCCACGGCAGGGACCCTGCAGTGTTGTAAAGGCCAGACGTCCCTAAAGAAGATTTTTTTTACACCCTCCACCCAGACTTCCTTGAAAAATATGTACATCTTGGGCACTAGTTCAATAGAGGAAGCCAACCTAGAGATCTTGAAGTAATTCAAAATCCAGGCATCCTTGAAGAAGTTCTTTTTATGCCTGAGGCTTTCGCTTTATTTGGTTTCCTTGAGGAATAAATAACAGGGACACTTGATTGCTGTGAAAACCAGACATTCCCGAAAAAGATGGGTTTATCATAGTTAAGACATTCGTTCGATCTTGTGTCATGGAGGAACCCACTTTAGTGGTTCTGAAGCTGTGTAAAAAACAGACTTTCCCAAAGGATATGTATTTTTTATGCTACACCTGGGGAATGGGCTAGCTTTCGTGCCTGCAGAGAACACACTACAGAGAATTTTAAATACTATTGGTACCAGAATTTTCCGAAGAAATCTGTATTTACACCTGGTCTATTGGTTAAATCTTGCTTCCCCAAGGAACCCACACCAAGATCCCTGGAGTACTATACTGTGACTGCGATTTACCTAAACCTGACATACCTAGAGACGTGATCCAAGGGGTCGAGGGAAGGCGCTTGGAAGATATGCGTAGTTATGCAGTTGACGGTTTGACGCTAGAAGAAGCCACCAGCAAGAAGAAGAAGAACAACTTTTTGGACAACTCCGATTAACCGTGAACTCCGTTTAGGCCACCCCGAGACCACACGTGAATTCCGGTCACAGTGTATACAAACCAGACTTTCCCTAAAGAGATGTTTTTTTACACCTGGGGCTCTGGTTCAATATTGCATCATCTAGTAACCCAACTCAGGGCACCTAATGTACTTTCAAAATAAGAATTCAATGAAAAAGTTTTGTTTTCTTGCACCTGGGGTATGTGTTTAATCTCGTTTTGTTGAGGAACTTACTCTGGGGGTAGAAAATACTAAATAAACTAGACCTCCTTGTAGAAGATGTCTTTTGTCACATGTACTAGAGTTGGATGACAGAACTTTAGGATACGGATAAATTGGACTTTAAGTTCGTTTAAAACTTCAATCTTTCCTTAAAAAATGTTGCGTTCTTAATACAGATATTAATTTCGAAACTTTAAGGATACTTTATGACGATCTGAGACGTAAATTGAACGATTAGGATTTTTTGACTTAACTGCTGCAAGCATTTCTTGTCGGAACGTCAGTGTACCATCTTGGAAGGGCAGTTCTAAATATTTTTTGATATATTGCTAATTAATCAAATAGTTTAATCTAAAACATAGAACTTCAGTTTCTACGAAATAGTCGAAGTGTGAAAAATTTCCAAAATAATTTTCGAAACATTTAATTATTATTTATTGGCTTCTTTTTGAAGAAAATAATAATTTTATGTGACATGTTCCACATTGTTTTAGTAAACTTTTAGAGACAGCATCCCAGTTATGAAATGAAGTAGAAAAATGTGAAACAGGAAAAAAAAAAATTATCAATTTCCTTAACAATCAATTCAAACAATTAACTGAAATAGGTCTCAAACATGGTAAGTGTTGATTTTTAAACGATTCTTTGGTAAGTGTTATTTGACAGTCAAAACTGAGTGAAAAGGTATTTGCCATAGAATTGGATACAATAAAAATGCTTCTTTTATGATGCAAGGATTGAAATTCAAGAATTATTTCGCATAACTTTAACTGAATCATAAAAAATTACGTGCTGCAAAGAAAAACATTAAATTCATCGCTAGGTATCAAACATTAATTTTTTTCAACAAAAAAAAGGAATTCTTTGTTTTATCTTACAGAATGCAGTTCACAATCTGATAGAAATCCACATAGGGGACAAAATAATGCTGTCTCTTCTTCGTCTTCTACTGAAGAAAAGCATACGCCTGACCAAAATTCTTCAGAGGAGCCCTCTTTTCGTGCCAGGTCCCGTTCTCCTGCTGGTGTGCCTTCTTCTGTTAAAGTACTTGGGTATTCACTCAAAGAGCTTGGACATATTCGGCTCATTCCCCGCACAAATCAGAACGTTCAATTCGAATTTCGAAGTTACACGTCTGCTGCTGATACACCAATTTTTTGGAGAACAGGCAAGAATAGATTTGATCCCGTGCCAGCCCAAGAACATATTGTGTTATCAACATCCGGTGGAGACATTTTCGCAATATTGGCTAATAGCGGGGTTTTACGTGGAATATATAGGAAACACAACAACAAGCTGAGAGTAAAAATGAACATGATAAGCGGCGCGATTGATAATTTGAACCCAGAAGAAATAAGTGATTGTCCACTAGGCAAAAATCACCCAATCTTCCCACAAAGTTTTATTAAAGTCTTTTCTAATAATAATTCGCTAGAGTTCAAATGGCATCCTAATAATGAAAATAATCCCGGTTCTTCTTCTACAGCCAGAACGAATTCTCCTGAACGTTCTTCTAATCCTGAGGAGCCACTTATTCGTCCAAGGTCCGAGTCTTATCCTGGCAGGCCTCCTTCTGATCAAGCGCTTGGATATAGCATAGAACAACTTGGATATCTTCGACTTATTCCTTCCAGAAATCGTAACCAACAATTTGAATTTCGCCGATACGTTTTTCCTACAGAGAAACAAACTCGAGTGCGAATAGAACATGTATTCCATGTGCTTGAGCCCGCCCGTGAATATATGGTATTATCAACATCAAATGGTGAAGCTTTTGCAATATTCGATCAAAGTGAAACTCTTCGTGGAATATATAGGACAGATAAAGCGCATACGCGAATAAAAATAAATATTATAAACGGTGCAGTTTATAATATGTCTCCAGATGAAAAGAATGATTGTCCAGTAGGAAAAAATCGGCGAATCCTACACAATTTTGTAATAGCATTTTCAAACGACGATTCACTTCAGTCTGAACGGAATCCCGATGAACGTAATCCTGCTTATTCTTCTTTTGTCAGACAACATTTACTTAACCGGGATTCTCCTCAGGAACCTCCGCATAATGTCAGGTCCGGGTCTCCTCCAGGAAGACCTCCTTCTCATGAAGTACTTGGACATAGGCTTGAACAGCTTGGATATATTCGGCTGATTCCTGAGATAAATCCGAATAGGCAATTTGAATTTCGCAGATACGTTTTTCCTGCTGATCAAGGAATTCAAGTGAGTTTTGAATACGGTAAATATGTGTCTGTGTCAACCCGAGAACACATTGTTTTAACAGCATCCAATGGTGACGTTTTTGCAATTTTGGAGTATACTGGGATTCTTCGTGGATTATATCTGGCATATAATAATCATGCGAGAATAAAAATAAACATGATAAACGGTCGAATTGAGAATATGACCGCATTTGAAAAGAAGGAATGTCATGTAGGCAAGACTTACGCAATCTTCCCACGCTGGTTTAAGAAAGCTGTTTCAAATGAAGATTCTCTACGGCATGTGTATCATTAATTTAATGAAGAAAAAATAACTAAAATGTATCTAAGATTCTTTGGAATCTTTGGTAGGATCAATATAAATATAAAATATTTAAATCCTAAGGTATTATGAATATTAAGACTTCTTTCCTTTCACCGTTAGCTTATTAGTCATATAAAATGAAATGTGCACGTAGTAATACAATTCCGGTCATAAACGTATTGATATACAAATTTGTAGCTCTTTACTGCAAACCCAACTTTTTTTGTTCGATATTTTTTCATAGCTTGTGCCGTTTTCCCATAAATGTTATTTTTTCTTTTGTTTCTTATAATATAAGAAAAGCTACGTATTCTATTAAAAATGGTCCATAACAAATTTGTAGATCATTTTTTGGTGCACAAGTTTGGTATAATTATCTTGTTAAATATTGTCTATAGTTTAACCGCAAATAGAATTCTGGATTTTGATTTACAATTTCAAATACTAAGAGTAGTCGTACACTAAATTTGATACAATTTAATATAATTTAATATAGTTTTAAAACAAATTTAATGCTCAAAATTTGTTTAAATGCTTCAACTTTGACTCACCAGGATGATGGAAGCCGCGAAAGTCATTTTTCACATAAAACCAATACCATCTCATTATGATGATGATAAGAATTTCATTGAAAACAGAAATAAAATATGTGTGGATAAAGGATAAAATGTTCGAAAGCAAATAAATAGAAAACAGCTATTCATCCAAAAAAGAGAAATCCGCTTAAGTCATTTTTTGCAAAAAAATAATACCTTCTCATATTGGTGATAATTTTATAACTCCTTAACTTAAAAGTAACGATTTTCTGCAGTGGGTACACCAGTAATTCAGTTTTAAAGTATCTAATTAAAAACAATTTTTGTTTATCTAAAGTCGGATTAAAATTAAGTGCCTTGTTGTTCCATTACAAAGCCATTGTATCATGTTTCATAAGGCTTCTTTCGTTCTGTTCTTCATAAAAATTGAAAAAAAATATTTGTTACCTTTGTCTGTTTAGAAAATTTAAAAATTATATAAACAAATTTGTTCGACCTATAATTATGCCCTGTACTTTATGTACTCTAATTGTGCCTCTTACTCTATTTAGCTTATTAATTAGTATCTGCTGATGCCAACAAACACGATCCAAATAAAACCACGACTCATAAAGAAACTAAACAAAAATGTTTGGAAATGATAATTATAATTGAAAAAATACGGGTTAATTTTTGAGATAGTAAAATGCAGAGCAGCTACTTGCGCACATAATGTAAGATATTCGAAAAACTAAAAATTTGGACGCAATTGCTTAAATCAAGTTCTAAAAAAGCAGTTGAGGTTTAACGAATTTAGTAAAATATTTAAGAAAGAAGATCAGCTTCCTGAGTAAAAATAATTCGTCTTTCCTAAGTATTCATCCAAAACATAGCCAAGATATGGCCAAGACGTTTTTTGAAATCCCGCCCCTGGTCGCGAGCGATACTTTATTTTTGGTCTTAAGTCGAAACTTTGCGCGTTCAAGCTGAACTCAAGGACACCCGCAATAAAAGGCTCTCAAGACATCGGAGGGTCATCACTATTCCGCTTTTGATTTTACAGAATGTTTATATTATTTACCTCTATTGTATTTCTTTTGCATACATTAATAATTTTGTTTAACTGCAATAATTATGTTTTTTTGATGTCAAATATGAAAATATTCTGTAGGTGTTTAGGTTTAGGAGACGAACTCAAGACGAACCAAGTTGAACTCAAGACGAAATAGTTTTGCTCGGGTTACTACCAAAAAAGACGAAATCAGAACGAAATATATCAATTTTCAGCAAAATAGTTAAAATAGTTTTAAAACGTGCCAACTATCAGATAAGCCGCAACTTCATTCAACACCCACTTTTTCACTTTCATTCCGAAAACTTCGCCTTTTGATTAAATAGGGATGTAACATTATTGACTTTAATAATTGATTTAATGCTTTGACAATGAATTATTATGATAAAAAGATACTTCAAGTTTCAATCGTGTGCAAATCTACAAATTTTGCTGATGTTTCGTGAACATTGCAGTACACTCCTTTAGGAAATGCATGAAACTGAGGTATCAGGTTATGTTGTTCTCCTGTATAGCCTCTACGATGCCTGTGGGGCGCTTTGGTCATTCTAATGTATGTTGTTCTCAATTATACTCTCTGTGATGGCTCTGGCGCACTTTGTCCAATCGCAGGCATCGTAGAGAGTATACATAAGAAAAACATAACCTGATACCTCAGTTTTAGGTTAACATTAAAGAAGTGAATTGCAATGTTCTGGAAACGTCGGAAAAATGCATATATAATTATTTTGGACATATTTCCTTTCCTCCGTTTAGGAAATTGTTGGTGAATAGAAAATCGGCAGGAGTCTTGGTAGAGCATTAAACCTAAAATTAAAGATTTTATTCGCGACTACAATTAACAATCAAACTCCAAGAAATTTCGCGTCTTAAAAGGAAAGATGAAAGACCACAAAAGCGAAAGGAATCTTTCGAGCTATGTTTACGTCAATCTAATAATGATTCTTTTATTGGCTTCTTTTGCAATTTTATATAATTTTACATAATTGAGGGTGTGGGATGGTTAATCCCGCGTAATTTTTTTTATTAATGTTCGCTGGAATCTGTTTTATTTACTTCGTTATAAAACTATTTTTTTAATTCTCTTTGTGTATGGAAAGTACACATTATTATATACGCAAAATGGTCAACTTTATTTTTGTCTGAAGTGCACACTTGATATTTTTTAAATGTTTTCCTGTGAATTGGAAAAATTTCAGCAAAACTTTAAAAACATCGCGAGGTAGTTTTCGATAAAAGATAGATTTCGAACAATAGAGATACATTTTCAAACAAGTGTTTGAAACTAAACAAATTTATTACCTAATTTTTCGTTTAAGAATTGCACTTCCCAGGCAAGAAAGATTTAAATGTTTTAATTTGTTGTTTATTTTTTATTACGTGCAATGGAAAAATGTTTGGAATATAGTTTAATTTGAAATAGAAGAACTGTGAATGAGATTAAAATCAAATATAAGATCTTAATTAACTTAAGGGATTTAACGGACTTTCATTAGTCGCTTTCTCCTTGCTTTTTCCTTTTTTTAATTTTGTCCAAAGGATGAAGTCTTTTTTCTTTCAATTTTAGGATTCCTTTTGAATATGGTTGCAAAACATTATTAAGCAGTATCCTTTAATGCAGGGCTCTACAAGTATGGACGAACCCTTTTCCCTAGCTTCATGTGGAAACAATAATGATAGCACCAAACATAGTTGTAGTAAGTGCGGTTCAAAGCTAGAGAACGCGTAGGGCTTCGACAATAGGTCAGCCAACAATGCCGACCACTCTAGAGCTGGGAGAGCCAATGAAGCTGGAGTTTGCTAGAATGCTACGATACTCTATGGTGCAAGAAACACCGGGAGCTATGTCCCTTTTCGCTTAGTGAGCGAACAGCCTACTTCAGGTTCCTTCCAAGCCTCAATATCTGGATGAAATGGATAATGAGCTTCGTGGACAATCTTCCGAAGAATCTAACCTATGCACTATCAATTGTTTTGTTTATAATGCAGAGAGAGATTTGGCCGATAAGAATCGTAAAATGAAATCTACGGTTGACCCTACGACCAAATAGCGAATGCATTAACTCGCCATAAAGATAGGCTGGACAAGACAGTAAGCGTCCCGCATTCAGTGTGTGATTGACTATAGAAAATCTGGCAATTATTTTACCGCCAAGATTCGAAAAATCGCGCACGAACTCCAAATCCGTTATCACACATTTAACAAGTCAAAGCTGCTGAACATCAGACAAAATATTGTTGAAAGAATACGGGTACTCTTTACCACTAAGAGACGTCCAGCGCAGAGATAGAGGTGCTTTAGATAAAACCAACAGTTTTCTCCTGACCCATTTCGACTCTTTTAAAAACCTCCAGTTACTGTCGAGCATCCGCCAAAACGAGAGAAGGACGAAGTATTTATGAGAGAAGTCTACAAAGTGCAACGTAGACTGGACGAAGACTCAGAGAACATAAATAGCTTCGAGGAGCTGTGTGATTCCCTCATAACAACAACCGAGGAACAATGCTAAACCATCACCACCGAGGAGGTGAAAAAAGTATTGAGGGGTATGGAGAACTATTCCGCTCCGTGACAAGATTTTGATGGAGTAAGGTTCCTTCAATTCATGAGCATCTGGCCCATATTTTCACCTCATATTTAAAGTCGGAAGAGATTCCGGAGTGGTTGGTGAAAGGGCGCCATAAACTTATCATCCGTCTATTAAGAAACTTAAAGCTACATTCGCAAATTGTGAGATGCATAAAGAGATTGATGCCACTTCGGAAAACCAGATTTACTATCGCACTTGAAAACTCCATGAGTCCATGAGTCCAATCCTCTTTTGCTATAATACTATATGTGTTATCGTCATGATATCAAAAAAAGTTTCAGAGAAAATTTCTAGACCTTTTTGAAACAAACACTTGCATAGGTTATATTTTATCTTATATAAACTAAATATAAATCCAAATCGACGCATTTTGTTGAAATCGGCAACACTCAATTTTCACATAAAACAAATACCTTCGAGTTTAGATACAAATTTTCTTATTATATTAATCATAATAAAAATGTAAAACGTTATAATTATCTGCAAAGGTAAGTCGTGACAGTAACAATGTCATTATCTCAAACTTATGTGAGGTAACGGATACTTATGTATATATTTGTAGTTTGATGATCACTGGAATTAATCATTTTTTTCCACGTGGAAAAAATGAGGATGTTCTACATTTTCGGCCTTACTTTGGCGGCCATCTTTAATTATATTGGTAAATATAATGATATAATACATTTGCAGTCCTTATTTTATTTTATATAATACGTGTCATATAATTTACTTAAAACTGTTTTTTCTGAGTCTTATTGTGGTATGGTGTCAAAAACTACGACTTCATAGATGTGCGTGCCCAGTACCTACCTACGAACTTTGAAATCGGTACTTAAAGTCGTTTCCTATGAGTTGCAATGTAAACATACACTCACCGATAGTGTACCTCTTTACCCCTTTGGCACAAACATACTATTAAGCTTAGAATAACCCACGCAAAAGAATGCTGCAGAAAGTTAGTTACGGAACTTCCATATGGAAATTCTACAAACACTTCTCAAAACAAATTTGAAACTATGTTTGACTTCCGGTGAGATCTCGAAAATTATTTCTTGAACTTGAAAATCTTGCACCAGATATGTAAACGACGTCTTCTCTGAGAAAATTATATAAACCCACGCCAAAACTTCGCACCCACTGTAGATTCCTCGAGGACAAGAGATTGAATAAATGCACCTGATGCAAAAAACACTTCAGCTTGGAATAAGTCTGGTTTATACATAACTTCTGTATCTATGAAGTAATTTCTCACACACGGGGTGTTTTATCACACCTGAAGCAATAATTAAAGCTTGCGTCCACGGGAAACCTACTCCAGGGACCCTGGTGTACTGTAAAGGCCAGATTTCTCTTAAGAAGATTCTTTTCTGCACCTGATGCATTAAATCAATCTAGTGTCCTTGATCAACCCAGTCGAAGGACCTCAAAGCAAAACAAAACCCAGACTTTCCCGAAGAATATGTACATCTCGGGCATTAGTTCAATCGAGGAATCCACCACAGAAATCTTGAAGATCTGCAAAAATCAGGCATGCTTGAAGAAGTATTTTACACCTGGGACATTGGTTTGATTTCGTGTCCTTGAGGAATAAATCCCAGGGACCCTCAAGTACAGTGAAAAACAGACAATCAAGAAAGGCACTCCAGAGAAATTAAAGGATTGTTATAATCAGACTTCCCCGAAGAAAATGTTTATTTAGACCTAGGGCATTGAAAAACTTTTGCATCCTCGAAGAACTCACTCTAGGATGCCTTAAGTACTACACTGGGACTGGTATTTACCGGAACCTGATATGCCTCAAAAGGTGATCCAGGGGTCGAGGGAAAGACGCTTGGACGATCTGCGGAATTATGCAGTTTACTTTCAGACACTTAAAAAAGCTACAAGACAGAAAGCGAAGAACAACATATCGGAGAATTCCGAATCAGCGTGGAAGCCATTGAGGCCACTCCGAAACCTCCCTTGAATTGCGGTCCGAGAATTAGATTTTATGACGATCTGAAACATAACTCCACAGAGAAAGATGTTTTTTACTTACCTTCTGCAAGCAATTATCGTCGGAACGTCAGTGTACCATCCGGGAAGGGCAGCTTTAAATATTTTTTGATATATTGATACTTAATCAAATAGTTTTATCTAGAACATAGAACTACATTTTCTACAAAATAGTCGAAGTTTGAAAAATTTCCAGAATGATTTTCGAAACATTTAATTAATATTTATTGACTTCTTCCTAAACAAAATAATAATTTGATGTAACATGTTCCACATTGCTTTAGTAAACTTTTACACACAGCGTCTCAACTATAAAATATAATAAGTAAATTGAAAATAGCTTCTTAAAGGGAAAAAATGTGAAACAAGGAATAGTGCGTATAGTGTTATTTTTTTAAGCGATTGTTTGATAAGTGATATTTGACACTTAAAACTGAGTAAAAAGTTATTTGCCACAGAATTGGTTATATCAAAAATTGCTCCTTTTATGATGTAAGGAGTTAAAGTCAAGAATTATTTTGCATAACTTTGACTGAATCATGTAAAAATGCATTCTGCAAAGAACAAGATTAAATTCAGCCAAATGTATCAAACATGAACTTTTTTCAACAAAAAAAAGGAATCCTCTGATTCTTTTTGCAGAATGCAGTTCACAATCCGACAGAAATCCTCATAGCGGACAAAACCTTCGTCTTTCTTCTTCGTCTCCTGCTGAAGAACAGCATACGCCTGACCGAAATTCTGGACAGTTGCTGCATTCTCGTGCCAGGTCCCGATCTCCTGTTGGCACGCCTTCTTCTATTTAAGTACTTGGGTATTCACTTGAAGAGCTTGGATATATTCGGCTCATTTCCCGCACAAATCAGAACCTTCAATTCGAATTTCGAAGGTACACTTCTACATCTGGTACAAAAATTCTTTGGAGAACAGGCAAGAATAGATATGATCCCGTGCCAGCCCAAGAACATATTGTGTTATCAACATCCAATGGAGACATTTTTGCAATATTAGCATATAGCGGGGTTTTACGTGAAATATATAGGAAACGCTACAGCTATATGAGAGTAAAAATAAACATGATAAGGGGCACGATTGATAATCTGAACCCAGAGGAAATAAGTGATTGCCTAATAGGCAAAAATCACCCAATCTTTCCACAAAGTTTTATTAAAGCTTTTGCTAATAACGATTCGCTAAAAATCAAATGGCATCCTAATAGTGAACATAATCTCGGTTCTTCTTCTTCGGCCAGACAAAATTCTCCTGAACCTTCTTTTAATCCTGAGGAGCCACTTATTCGTGCGAGGTCCGAGTCTTATCCTGGCAGGCCTCCTTCTGATCAAGCGCTTGGATATAGTATAGATCAACTTGGATATCTTCGACTTGTTCCTTCCACAAACCGTAACCAACAATTTGAATTTCGTCGATACGTTTTTCCTACAGAGAAACCAATACGAATGCGAATAGAAAATATATTTCATGTGCTTGAGACCGCCCGAGATTATATTGTATTATCAACATCCAATGGTGACGCTTTTGCTATATTCGATTATAGCGAAACTCTTCATGGAATACATAGGACAGATAGAGCTCACACGCGAATAAAAATAAATATTATAAACGGTGCAGTTGATAATATGTCTCCAGATGAAAAAAGGGATTGTTTAGTAGGAAAAAATCGGCCAATCCTACATAATTTAGGAATAGCATTTACAAACTACGATTCACTTCAGTCCGAACGGAATCCCGATGAACGTAATGCTGGTTATTCTTCTTCTGTCAGACAACATTCGCTTATCCGGGATTCTCCTCAGGAATTTCCTCGTAATGCCAGGTCCGGATCTCCTCCAGGCAGGCCTCCTTCTCATGAAGTACTTGGACATAGGCTTGACCAGCTTGGATATATTCGGCTGATTCCCGAGACAAATCCGAACAGGCAATTTGAATTTTGCCGATACGTTTTTCCTGCTGATCAAGGAATTCAAGTGAGTTTTGAATACGGTAAATATGTGTCTGTGTCAACCCGAGAACACATTGTTTTATCGACGACCAATGGTGACGTTTTTGCAATACTGGAGTATACTGGGATTCTTCGCGGATTATATCTGGCATATAATAATCATTCGAGAATAAAAATAAACATGATAAACGGTCGAATTGAGAATATGACTGCATTTAAAAAGAAGGAATGTCATGTAGGCAAGAATTATGCAATCTTCCCACGCTGGTTTAAGAAAGCTGTTTCAAATAAGGACTCTCTACGGAATGTGTATCATTAGTTCAGTGGACAAAAAATAACTAAATGTATCTAAGATTCTTTGAAATCTTTGGTGGGATCAACATAAAAATAAAATATTGAAATACAAATGTATTATGGATATTAAGGTTTCCTTTCTTTCAGCGTTAGTGTATCAGATATATAAAATGAAATAAACAATGGTTCATAAGAAATTTGTAGATCGTTTTTCGGTGCACAAGTTTGATATAATTATCTTATTTAATATTTTCTATAGTTTAACTGAAAATAGAATTTTGGATTTTTAATAACAAAGACAAAAACTACGAG
This sequence comes from Druon quercuslanigerum, assembly GCA_010014905.2. Taxonomy (NCBI): domain Eukaryota; kingdom Metazoa; phylum Arthropoda; class Insecta; order Hymenoptera; family Cynipidae; genus Druon; species Druon quercuslanigerum. The sequence goes on along the minus strand of JAAAKG020157402.1, from coordinate 10,618 downwards.
TAGTTGTCCACTAAATTTAATATTATTTATTATAATTTAAAAAAATTGTAATGCTCAAAATTTGTTTAAATGCTTCAACTTTTACTCACCAGGATGATGGAAGCCGCGAAAGTCATTTTCCACATAAAACCAATACCATCTCATTATGATGGAAACGTAATAATAAAATTTTATTTCTTTTGTACTTCAAATCATTAAATTTTTCAAATTCTATTCGTTTGTTAATAGGATGGAAAAAAGAAACAAGTTTCAATAAAATGTATTAATAACAAGATTGCTTTTCATAACATGCGCTCTTCTTCAGTTCTAGAAACAAGAGTATGAAAAATATTCTGTTTTAATAGTTCATATTATGAATTGCACTGATGTAAATACATTGAAAAGATACTTTTCATCGTTTAAAAATTCATATTTTCGGATAGAAATTGAAATATTTATGTCACAGAGAATTCGTATTTTGGTTTAGAAATTTAACGGTTTGTTGATAAAATGCATTTATTTTTTTAAATTCATTTATTGTGAAAAACTTATTCCTACTGGTTAAAAATATATCTTTCTAGATTTGAAAATAGTATATTTCGCTCAAAATTCCACTATGTTTTTGCAAATTTGATTATGGTTAAAAATTGCATTATTTTGCATCCATTTTTCTTAAAAGATCAAATTACTATTTTCTTAGGCAAGTTCTTGAGTCAAAATTAATTTTTTCAAATTAAAAATTCATATTTTTTGTTGAACATATTTTTTCGTAGTTTATGAATAGAAATCAAAAGAAATAAAACTTTTTTGCCGTCGGCATTTTTTTAAGCTTCTAATTTTTATTTCATAATTGATTTATCAACTCAGCTCTATCATTCAGAACAAATATGTTACCCGTAACTGTGACAATCATTTTGTACACAATGAGCAAAGTAAAGCTAAAATTCTTTCCTCATACATGACATAATATAAATTTAAAGTTGCACACATATGGTACACAATGGAAGATAAGAGATTTCGAAAACAATCGTTATACGAAAAGAATTTGAGAAAATAAAATAATATTTAAATAAAATATTTGAAAAATGTTTAAGATACATTTTTATATTTTTTGATTACATGTACATAAAAAAATTAAATATGTTATATTTACTCTAATGCAAACCCTTTCTAATGTATTGAGAATATTTTCTTGTACTGAAAGATCATATGGCTCATCCCTCCTACACAATTTTAATTATTTTTGCAGCAGTATTGTATAATTTACAGAGATTTCTTTAAATGAAATTAAAAAACAAACAAGAATTTCAAAAAACAAGAAAAAAAATTAAACCGAAATTCCTGATTTAATTTTTTAATTAAAAATGTACTGTTTGTTTATTTAATGTAAATATTTCGAATGCTTATGATTTTCTGCATAGACGGAGAAATTGAAAGACAATTTTTAATTTTCGGAGATAGTAATTTCGCCATTAAGTCAATGTTGCCTTCAAATAGCCCGTATTTTTACCATATATTTGAAGTTGTAAGAGATTCCGGAGTGGTTGGTGAAATGGCGCACAGTACTCCTGCCGAAAAGGCGCGCGCAACTTATCTGACTCAAAGTATTACTACAGGCCCATAACTTGTCTAAACACACTGTATAATATATTTAAAGCTATCCTAAATAATAGGATTGTTCGGGCAATCTGACCCTTGTGGCAAGAAATGTATGAACTATCGATGTCCTGGATTGATTACCAGAAAGCTTTCGATTCCGCCTCCCATAAACTTATCATCCATCTTTTGGAAAACTTAAAGGTTTATTCGGAAACCGTGAGGTGCATAGAGAGATTGATGCCACTTTGAAAAACCAGATTTACTATCTCATCTGGAAAAAATCGTGTGACAACAAACAAGTGCACTTTCCAAAGAGGTTTCGTTCAGGGCGACTCCATGAGCCCACTCCTCTTTTGCCTCACATTATCGCCACTATCTCTAGCACTTCGCCATTTGCAGGGAAACCTTTGCGGAAAACCTTAAAATCAAAAGCACAAGGTCACCCATGTATTTTACATGGATGATCTTAAGATCTATGCTAAAAATAAAGAGCAACTACATGTAACTCTAGGGATTGTCGTATGACGCACTAAGGAAATAGAAATGGAATTTGGGTTAGAAAAATTCGCCAAGGTTTATTGAAAGCAAAAAAAATTAATGGCATCTCTAAAGACCCTGAGCTCATCGATAGAATCGCTATACGACACCTTTGCAAAGCCGCATTCAGGATGTGGCATATATTAACGATACTCTTTGAAGTAGATGTAAACGGCTTATCCGGTAGATTTAGTCTACCGAACTGTCGGCGAGGAACAAAGTATTTGCAATGAACATGCATGCAGTCCCGGTAGTACACTATTCATTTGGAGTGGTTTCATGGACGAAGAACGAGCTCAGATCGCTTGATATCGGGATACGAAAGTTTTTGCACATAAACAAAAGCATGCATCCTAAGTCTAGGGTACAGTGCACAGAGTCGCCCGGACTTAACTTCAGTATCAGGAATGAGCAGAATGCATCAAGTCTTATCTATCTCGAGTACTCGCTCCTAAAAGCTTAGATTCAGAAAGCACAGTCGAGAAACTTCCGGCAACAGCTTCTCGATTAGAAGATGTACAGCATCTTCTACAGAAATGTGGAGGATCACTCAATGTCTTGAATCAGCCGGATTGAAGTCGGGCACGGAGTTTTCATTTTAGCACGTCTAGGTGATTGTCCAAATATGGTCGTTTGATTATGAATTTTCTGTTCGATTTTTTAAATCTAATTGGCCCTGTAGATTTCAAGGGCAAAGACAAAAAATGGATTTTTGTTATTTTCAATAATAATGTTCACGATTAAACAAATACTATATGTGTTATCGTTATGCTACAAAAAAAAAATTTCGGAAAAAATTTTTAGACCATTTTGAGACGAACACTTGTTTGGGTTCTATTTCATCTTATATGAACTAAATATAATTCCAAATCGATGAATTTTTATGAAATCGGCAACACTTAATTTTCGCATAAAACAAATACCTTCGAGTTGAGATACGAATTTTCTCATTATATTAATCAGAATAAAAATATAAAATGTTATAATTGTCTGCGAAGGAAAATCTTGACAGTAACCATGTCGTTATCTGAAATTTATGTGAGATAGCGGATACTTATGTACATATTTGTAGTTTAATGATGAAATGAAATACTACTTAGAAACAGTTGTTAACTAAACTATTTACTGGAATTTATCATTTTTCTCTCCAAGTGGAAAAAATGAGGATGTTATATGTTTTGGGTTTCACTTTGGCGGCCATCTTTAATTCTATTGGTGAATATAATAATATAATACTTGTTTAATCCTTATTATATATTATATAATACATGTCATACAATCTACTTGAGACTGTATTTTCTTAGTCTTATTGTAGTGTGGTGTCAAAAATGACGACTTCATAGATGTACGTGCCCAGTACATACCTATGAACTTTGAAATCGGTACCTAACGTCGTTTCCTATGAGTTGCAATACAAACATGTACTCATCAATAGTGTTCCCCTTTACCCCTTTGGCGCTTTATATATAATCAATCTTAGAATAAGCCACTCATAAGAATGCTACAGAAAGCGTGCTACGGAACTTTCATATGGAAATTCTACAAACACTTCTACAAAGAAATTTTAAAGTACTTTTGAATTCCGGTAAATCTCGAAAATCATTTTCCGAACTTAACAACCTTGCACCATATATATGAACAACATCTTCTCTAAGAAAATTATATAAACCCACGCCGAAACTTCGCACCCAGGGTAGATTCCTCGGGGACAAGAGATCGAATCAATGCACCTGATGCCAAAAACACTTCGTCTTGGAATAAGTCTGATTTATAGAGAACTTTTGTGTCTATGAAGTAATTTCCCACACACGGGGTGTTTTTCACACCTGGATCAATAATTGAAGCTTGCTTTCTTGATAAACGTACTCCAGGCACCATGGTGTGCTGTAAATGCCAGAATTCTGTTAGGAAGATTCTTTTTTGTACCCGGGCATTGAATTCATCTCGTGTCCTCGACAAACTTACTCGAAGGACCTCAAAGCAAAACAACTTGTATGAAAACATACTTTCCCGAAGAAGATGGGGTTTTCACATTTGAGAAATTTGTTTAATCTCGTGTCATCGATGAACCCACTCGAGTGATTCTGAAGTACTATAAAAGACAGACTTCCATAAAAGATACGTATTTTTACACATCGGGTATAGGCTAGATTGCCTGCTTGCAGGAAACGTACTCAAGAGAACTTAAGGTACTGTTTAAAGCAGACTTTCCCGAAGTAAATGTTTATTTTGACCTAGGGCATTAAATAACTCTTGCATCCTTGAAGAACTCACTTTAGGATGCCTCAAGTACTACACTGGGACTGGAATTTACCGGAAAAATTGATATTGAATCAAATAGTTCAATCTGAAACCTCCAACTGAATTTGCTACAAACTAGTTGAAGTTTAAAAAATTTCTAAAATGATTTTTGAAACATTTCATTAATATTTATGAACTTCCTCGCAAGGAAAATAATAATTTTATTTTACATGTTCCACTTGGTCAAGTGAACTTTTACACATAGGGTCCTATTTATAAAAAATATAATAAGTGCATTTGAAATAGTTCCTTATAGTAAAAAAATATGAAACAAGAATGATCAATTTCCGTAAAAGTTAATTACAAAATTTAAATTGAATCATTTACAACGATTAAGATATTAAAGGAAATCGTTGCATATGTATAAAGATTTAATATATCTATTCTTAATTTATTTAAAAAATAAAAATCAATAAAGACACAGAATCGAAATAGGTTTTAAACTTTGGTTGCAAACGAGATTTTGTTTTTAAATACAATTCCTTGACATCATTATAATTCTTAACCAAAATATGGCTAAACTGTAGTAAATATGACTAGCGTCTCTTAATAATGTGTAAAATGTTCTTTTCTTTTGAAACTATTGTTGCATCTGCGAAGGAAAATCTTTCCTCTAAAACCGTCGCTATCTCATTTGCATGTAAGTTAACTGCAATGAAATATTACTTAGACACAATTGTTAACTAAATTATTCACTGAAGGATGAATCAGCTTTTTCTCCACATTGCGAAAATGAGGATGTCTGATATTTTTGATCTCAAATTGGCTTAAAAGTTACCCTGTTGGTAAATAATATACTATTGAGCTTAGTATAATCCACGGGAAAAATGCTACGGAAAGCGTTCCACGGATCTTCCATATGGCAATTGTACAAAAATTTGCACCCACTGTAAATTCTTTGAGGTCACGAGATCGAACCAATACACCTGATGTAAAAAATAAATTTTCTTGGAAAAAATCTAGTTTTTACAGTATTTTTGTCTCCATGTAGTAATTTCCCAATTACAGGGTGGTTTTCATACCTGAATCTTTAATTCAATCTGGTGTTCTCGACAAACGCACTGGAAAGACCTCAAAGTAGACTATAATACCCAGTCTTCCTTGAAAAATATGTACACCTTGGGCACTAGTTCAATCGAGGAATCCAACCTAGAGATTCTGAAGTACTTTAAAAGCCAGGCATCCGTAGAGAAGTTTTTTTTTTACCCGAGGCGTTGGGTTGATTTGGACTCCTTAAGGAACAAATCGCAGGGACCCTAAATTACTGTGAAAACCAGCCTTCCCGACAAAGGTGGGTTTATCTTTTTCCATCTTGTGTCATCGAGGAACGCACTTGCGTGATTCTGAAGTAGTGTAAAAAACTGAATTTACCAAATGATATGTATTATTTACAGCTGGGGTATGGGCTAGCTTATGTGCCTTGTGTGAAGACACGACAGATTACTTTAAGTACTATTAGCACCAGACTTTTCCCAAAAAAATCTGTGTTTAAAATTAAGGCATTGGTTAAATCTTGCTTCCTCGAGGAACCCACTCCAGGGTCCCTTGAGTACTACACTGGGGCCGCGATTCTTCTGAACCTGATATACCTCGAGAGTTGATCGAAGGTGTCGAGGGAAAGGCGTTTTCAAGATCTGCGTAGTTACGCAGTTGACGGTTTGACACTAGAAGAAGCCACAAGCAAGAAGAAGAAGAAACAACGTTTTGGAGAACTCCGATTAACCATGGAGGCCATAAAGGCCACCCCCAGATCCCCCGTGAATTCCGGTCACAGTTTATACAAATCAGACTTCACCGAAGGATTCGTTTTTTTTTACACCTTGGGCTCTGGATCAATCTTGCATCATCTAGTAACCCAACCCGGGGCACTTAATGTACTGTCAAAATCAGGTTTTCATGAAAAAGTTTTATTTTCTGGCACCTGGGCACTGGTTGAAATAACTTTAAGGTACGGATAAATTGAAATTTAAAGTTCGTTTAAAACTTTAATTTTTTGGGGAAAACATTTGCACTTTTAATACAGACATTAACTGCTACAAGCATTTATTTTAGGAATGTTAGGGTACCTTCCGGGAAGGGCAGCTTTAAATATTTTTTGATATATTGCTATTTAATAAAATAGTTCAATCTAAATCCTAGAACTGCAGTTTCTACGAAATAGTCGAAGTGTGAAAAATTTTCAAAATGATTTTCGAAACATTTGGTTAATATTTATTGACTTCATCTTAAAAAAAATAATAATTTTATGTCACATATTCCACATTGTTTTAGTAAACTTTTACACACAGCGACCCAGTTATAAAATATCATAAACACATTTAAAATAGCTTCCTAAAGTGGAAAAATTTGAAATAGGTTTCAAACGTTGTTTGCAAACGATATTTTTTTCTATACCTTTTCTTCACATTATAATAATGTTTAACCCACAATGTGTCTAAAATTACCTAAATATGACTAACGTCTATTAGTAATGTGTATAGTGTTTTTTTTTAAACGATTGTTTGGTAAGTGGTATTTGACACGCAAAACTGAGTAAAATTTTATTTGCCATAGAATTAGATATATTAAAAATTGCTTCTTTTATAAAGTAAGAAGTTAAATTCAAGAATTATTTTGCATAACTTTGACTGAATTATGAAAAAATACATTCTGCAAAGAAAAAGATTAAATTCAGCCAAATGTATCAAACATTAATTTTTTGCAACAAAAAAAGGAATCCTCTGATACTTTTTGCAGAATGCAGTTCACAATCCGACAGAAATACTCATAGCGGACAAAATCCTCGTCGTACTTCTTCGTCTGCTGCTGAAGAACAGCATACGCCTGACCGAAATTCTACAGAGGAGCTCCATTCTCGTGCCAGGTCCCGATCTCCTGCTGATACGCGTTCTTCTATCAAAGTACTTGGGTATTCACTTGAAGAGCTTGGACATATTCGGCTTATTTCCCGCACAAATCAGAACCTTCAATTCGAATTTCGAAGGTACACTTCGGCCGCTGGTACAAAAATTCTTTGGAGAATAGACAAGAATAGATATGGTCCCGTGCCAGCCCAAGAACATATTGTGTTGTCAACATCCAATGGAGAAATTTTCGCAATATTAGCATATAGCGGGGTTTTACGTGGAATATATAGGAAACGCTACAACTATCTGAGAGTAAAAATAAACATGCTAAGCGGCGCGATTGATAATTTGAACCCAGAAGAAATAAGTAATTGTCCACTAGGCAAAAATCACCCAATCTTCCCACAAAGTTTTATTAAAGCCTTTGCTAATAACGATTCGCTAAAAATCAAATGGCATCCTAATAGTGAACATAATCTCGGTTCTTCTTCTTCGGCCAGACAAAATTCTCCTGAACCTTCTTTTAATCCTGAGGAGCCACTTATTCGTGCGAGGTCCGAGTCTTATCCTGGCAGGCCTCCTTCTGATCAAGCGCTTGGATATAAAATAGATCAACTTGGATATCTTCGACTTATTCCTTCCACAAACCGTAACCAACAATTTCAATTTCGTCAATACGTTTTTCCTACAGAGAAACAAACTCGAGTGCGAATAGAACATGTATTCCATGTGCTTGAGCCCGCCCGTGAATATATCGTATTATCAACATCAAATGGTGAAGCTTTCGCAATATTCGATCACAGTGAAACTCTTCGTGGAATATATAGGACAGATAAAGGGCATACGCGAATAAAAATAAATATTGTAAGCGATGCAGTTGATGACATGTCTCTAGACGAAAAGCGGGATTGTCCAGTAGGAAAAAATCGTCCAATCGTACACAATTTTGTAATAGCATTTGCAAACTACGATTCACTTCAGTCCGAACGGAATTCCGACGAACGTAATTCTAGTGATTTTTCTTCTGTCAAACAACATTCACTTAACCGGGATTCTCCTCAGGAAACTCCTCGTAATATCGGGTCCGAATCTCCTCCAGGCAGACCTCCTTCTCATGAAGTACTTGGACATAGACTTGAACACCTTGGATATATTCGGCTGATTCCCGAAATAAATCCGAACAGGCAATTTGAATTTCGCAGATACGTTTTTCCTGCTGATGAAGGAATTCAGGTAAGTTTTGAATATGGTAAATATGTGCCTGTATCAACCCGAGAACACATTGTTTTGACAGCATCCAATGGTGACGTCTTTGCAATACTGGAGTATACTGGGATTCTTCGTGGAATATATCTGTCATATAGTGGTCATTGGAGAATAAAAATAAACATGATAAACGGTCGAATTGAGAATATGACTGCATTTGAAAAGAAGGAATGTCATGTAGGCAAGAATTACGCAATCTTCCCACGCTGGTTTAAGAAAGCTGTTTCAAATGAAGATTCTCTACGCAACGTGTATCATTAATTCATTGGAGAAAAAATAACTAGAATGTATCTAAGGTTCTTTGGAATCTTTGGTGGGATCAACATAAAAATAAAATATTTATATCAAAATTTATTATTGATATTAGGGCTTCTTTCCTTTCAGCTTTAGCATATTAGATATATTAAATGAAATTATCCAACTTTTTTCTGTTCGTTATTATTCCATAGATTGTGCCGTTTTCCCATGAATGTTATTTTTTATTTTCTTTCTTATAAACTAAAAAAAACTATGTGTTCTATTAAAAATGGTTCATAAAAAATTTTGAGATCGTTTTTTGGTGCACAAGTTTGGTATAATAATCTTATTTAATATTTTCCATAGTTTAACTGAAAATAGAATTTTGGATTTTCAATTACAAATGCAATTACTACGAGTAGGCGTACATATGCTTAAATGCTTCAACTTTGACTCACCAGGATGATGGAAGCCACGAAAGTCATTTTTCACATTAAACTAATACCATCTCATTATGATGGAAACAAAGTAATAAAATTTTAATTCTTTTGTACTTTAAATCATTAAATTTTATAAATTTTATTCATTTTTTGATAGGATTCAAAAAAGAAACAAGTTTCAATAAAATGTATTAATAACAAGATTGCTTTTTATAACGAATATAATTCAATGCAAAATATCAACCAAATATAAAAGTGATCATAGTTGTAGATAAAAATTCAACTATTTGGTTGTAAATGGAATTCTTTGTGCAAAAATTCACATTTCCGGGTAGAAAATGCAATATTTGTGTCTTACAGAATTTGTATTTTGGTTAAGAAATTTAACTGTTCGTTGATAAAATTCGTGTATTTTTATCTAAATTTATTTTTTTATTAAAAAAGTATTCCTACTACTTACAAATTTATCCTTCTAGATTTGAAAATCCTATATTTCGCTAAAAATTCCACTATGTTTTTGGAAATTTGATTATTTTTTAAAAACTTGGTTCTTTTGAATTAAAAATTTCAATTCATTGTTGAATTTTATGATCGTTAATGATTGCATTATTTTGTGTAAAATTCGAATATTGATAAAAATTAGTTCTCTTGGATTAAAAATTCATCTTTCTTAAAAGATGAATTGACTATCTTTTTAAGCAAGTTGTTAAATCAAAATTAATTTTCTTAAATTTAAAAATCATATTTTTTGTTGTAATTATTTTTTGGTAGTTTATGGAGGGGAAAAAGGTAATGTTACTTATTTTCTATCTGCATTTTTTTAACTTCTAATTTTTATTTCATAATTAATTTAGCAATTTAGATCTATCATTGGGAACAAATATGTTATCCGTAACTGTGACAATGATTTTGTACACAAAGAGCAAAGTAAAGCTAACATTTTTTCCTCATACATGAGTAAATATAAATTAGATAGTGCACACATATAGTACACATTAGAAGATAAGAGATTTCGAAACCAATCATTATACGAAAAGAATTTGTACTGAACGCCATATGGTTCACCTCTGTCACGGAATTTTAATTATTTTTGCAGCAGTATTATATCAGTTATAGAGATTTATTTAAATGCAATTAAAAAACAAACAAAAATTTAAAAAATAAAAAAAAAATATGAGACCAAGTTTCCTGATTCAATGTTGTCAATGTTGCTTTCAATTGGCCTTGGACTGATTTCGGGGGGATAGAATCGTAAGCAGTGAGGGCCGCCTGACCCGTTTCCAATTAGAATATATATAATTAAACTATTTGTCATAAGGACAACCGCAGGATTTCACCGGGATCAGGTGCTAATCTGAAAATTTGCACCCGATCCCAGCGAAATCGCGGTAAAATTTCAGCCATAACCACGTC